>CAUJRU010003141.1:0-55575 GCA_963277665.1 Viscum album
ATTTTAATTTAGAGATCATATCGACAAAATCCAGATCATGCATTGGATAGTTTTTTCAGGAAAATTAAACATCCTTGAGACATTATTTTTCACTTTTTCTTTTTTCATTGAAACACAACATAACCCCTTATTTATAAATACATTATATAGTATAATTAGTAACCTTCTTTTGAGAGTTCGGCCTTTTTTCTGAGTGCAGAGTATGGTTTATGATGAGAGGGTGCCTGGATATGGGGGAAACATCTAGACTCAACTTCAAGAGAATGGGTGAAGTAATCCCTTATCACACGGGTGAGAGACTGTGGCTTTTTCTGGTCTGACCCATGCACTGAAACACAGAGAAGAGCCTATGTTCTTTACTGAACCTAGGACTGGTTTGACCGTGTAGTTAATCGTCATGTGGTTAGGACATATTCCGTGCAGTTTAGCCTCATGAGGTAAGGACAAGGGGCATTATTTAAAGGTTACTGTGTAGTTTACCATCAGGAATCGAGGACGAGGGGAGTTTTTTTTCCTTTTCCACTACTGTGTAGTTTAACGTCATGCCGTAAGGATGATTGACCGTGCAGTTTAACGTCGTGTAGTAAGGGTGTTGTTATAAATGCCGCTCTTGATTAGGATGTAACTGGGTCCAAGTATCTTGGCATTTCCAAGACATGGAGGGGGGGTTGACGGTGTAAATCATGGTTCTGGTGCTTCTTGGATTAGGAGAGAAGATCTGGGGGCTCTGAGGCCGGTAAGCATACGGAGCTAGGAAGAGTATCACCTTTGGAAATCATGCCTTTGGAAGATGGGCTAGGGGCTATCAAAATGAAGAGCCGCTGAGGGTATGGTATGAATAGTCATGAAAAGGTTTCCACGGGTCGATTACTTTAAACATCTGATGGTCATGAATGGTTATGAAGATATGAAATTATCCAGGTCATGAATTCCATCATTTGGTAGGATAAATGTATGGACATGTCGGGCATACTCAGTCCTGGTTGCTGTTAAATCTTAGAGAGCTCCATGCACTGATTTATTTTGCTCGCGGGGGCATTCCTTCACTCTATGCAGTTTAACGTCATGTGGGAAGGGCAATGTACTCCTAGTTTATCGGTCATAGAGCTCGGACCATTGGTTGACTATTTCTATAGTCACTCGAAGGATAAATGAGTCAACATGTTCTGATATACTTGGAACACAGTGGTGAATGAAGGTTGTAAACAGAAACATTGAGTTTTCCAGGATTAGGAGGTGTGGTGTGGGGGCTCTGAGGTCAGTAAGCTTACAGAGCTAGGAAGAGTACCGCCCAAAGAAATATTTCCTTTGATGGACAAGCCATGGGATATTATTATGCAGAGCTACTGAGGGCATGGTATGCATAGTTGTACAATGGTGTCCTCATGTCGATAACCTTCCTCTTCTTATGTCCATGAATGATTATGTGAATCCTTGATTGCTCACAGTGCAGAGTTTGGCATGTGGGGATAATGGTGTCCGGGTATACATGAAACATCTTTACCACAATTTTCTGTTGAGTCAATGTATCCTAGTCCTAGCTTGATGTTCATTGATGCAGGTCGCTATGTGAACCACTGACGGACACATAGGCTATCCAGTTAGAGAAACCTTGGAAAAATTTGGATGTAGAAAGGGGATTGAACTTGTAAACTACATCACCATAAACATCTAGGTCAGGAGACGTGATACGGGGGCTAAGAGTCCGATAGGTGTATGGAGCTAGGAAGAGTGTCGTTTGTGGAAATATATCCTTTGGTAGATGGGCCAGAGGCTAACAATTTGTAGAGCCGATGAGGTCATGGTATGCATAGTCAAGAAAAGGTGTCCATGGGTCAATGACTTTCCACTTCTGAAGGCCATGAATGTTTATGAAGATCCATAATTATCCGGGTCGTGGAGTCAGATGTATGGAAAAGATGAATCCAAATGTGCAAGGAGTATCTCCATCTCGTATCACCATGTGTCTTGAGTGGGTCGCGATGATGTCCATGTAGTTTAACATCATGTGTTAAGGACGAAGTCCATGCAGTTTTATCTCATGCGGTAAGGAAGAAGTCCGTGCTATTTAACGTCATGTGGTAAGGACGAAGTATACACCTCGTACTGGTCTGTTCCGTACATGGGGAAATGGTATTTTTAACAATATTTTTTGTGATGTTTAATGTCGTGCAGAAAGGATGCAAAAAATAATCCCCATATTGGTTTAGCCCAAATATGGGGAAAAGTGGGCATATTTAAATCTTTCTATCTGTGCAGTTTAATGTCATGCGGTAAGGACGGGAAGTGCACCCCATGCCGGTCAGGTTTGTACATGGGTGTACAAGGGCCTCTTCTTTTTTTTATTCAGGGGGCTGGGCCTGGACTGGGAACCCTAGCGTCACTACGTATCCTGCGAGGATAGGAATCAAGCCGCACGTAGTTCTCTGAAATCCATGCATTTTAACATCATGCGGTGAGGGAGAAATTTTATTATTAGATTCCATGCAGTTTAACGTCATGTGGTGAGGACATTAATAAACCCCGTGGAAGTCTGGTCCATACACGGGGGAAGTGGAATTTTTTTGTTTTTGAGGTGGCTGGGCTAGGGTGTGGAATTCTGGTGTCACTACGTATCCTACGAGGGCCTGAATCAAGCCTCACGTAGTTCTTTGAAAGGCAATACACCCCGTGTAGGTCTGGTATGTACACAGGATAATAAGGCATTTATTAGGGAGTGGTTGGGCCATGATAGGGGATCCTGGAGTCACGACGTATCCTGTGAGGTTAGGAATCAAGCACCATGTAGTTATCTAAAAGATTATACACCCTGTGTGGGCCTAGTCCACAAACAGGGGAAGAGGTCCTCTTTGAATCATCTTGTCCATGCAGTTTAACGTTGTGCGGTAAGGACATAGGTGACCCGACGTGAAAAGAAAAAAGGGGGTCTGTGCAGTTTAACGTCGTGCGGTGAGGACGATGAATACACCCCATGCAGTTCTGGTTCGAACACGGAAGGAGGGAGCATTCTTGAATCTTATTATCCATGCAGTTTAACGTCATGCGGTGATGACGTATTCTGTGCAGTTTAAGATCGTGCGGTGAGGACGAATTCCGTGTAGTTTAACGTCATGCGGTGAGGACGAATTCCATGCTGTTTAAAGTCATGCAGTGAGGAAAATGAATACACCCCATGCAGGTCTGGTCCATACATGGTGGGAGGGAGCATTCTTGACTCTTATTATCTGTGCAATTTCATTTCATGTGGTGAGGATGAATTCCATGCAGTTTAACGTCATGCGGTGAGGACGAATTCTCTGTCGTTAAACATCATGCGGTGAGGAAAAATTCTGTTCAGTTTAACATCGTGTGGTGAGGATAATGAATACACCCCGTACAGGTCTAGTCCGTACATGGGGGGAGGGAGCATTCTTGACTCTTATTATCTGTGCAGTTTAACGTCATGCTGTGAGGAAAAATTCTGTGCAGTTTAACGTCATGCGGTGAGGAAGAATTCCATACAGTTTAACATCGTGAGGTGAGGACAAATTCCATGTAGTTTAACATCGTTCAGTGAGGATGATGAATACACCACGTGCAGGTCTGGTCCGTACACAGGGGGATGGAGCCTTCTTGACTCTTATTATCCGTGCAGTTTAACGTCATGCGGTGAAGATGAATTCAGTGCAGTTTAACGTCATGCGGTGAGGATGAATTATGTGCAGTTTAACGTCGTGCGGTGAGAACGATCTCTGTGCCTTTTAACTTCGTGTGTTAAAGACGTAAATACACCCCGTACCTATGGGAAATATTTCTTTAGTAATATCTCATTTGTAGGAGTGGTTGTAAATTTTCTGTCCATAGATATCAGGGTATATGCTCCGTTGGAGTAGGCCTTGTGTGCAACGTATGGTCCTTCCCATTTGGGATCCGACCTTGGAGGCTTCTTTTTGGGTATCATTGGGGCCTGTAGTACCAATACCAATTATATTTCCAAGAAAGACCGGAGACAAAACGTTTTGTTTAAGGCTCGTGCGATCGAGTTCTGATATACTTTTAGATGGTGCAAGGTGTGCAGCCACTTCTCGTCTATCTGATCCAATTCTATTAGCCGCTTTTCTGACTGCTCATCATTAGATAATTGATCACATATGGAAACACGGATTGAGGGAAGTTGTAGATCAATAGATATGACCACCTCTGTGCCATACACCAATGAGTACAGGGTGGCCTGAGTAGCGATGCAGATTGTGGTTCGATAAGCCCACAATGCATGGAGGAGTTTATCTGGCCATGACGTATTGTCTGTTCCCACCATTTTCTGGAGAATATTGAGACATGGTCTTCTTGAAAACCTCTATTTCTTAGTTACCCCCAGCATGGTAGCAGGATGAATGGTTAGCCTTGATACCATATTTGTGGTATAGTTTCTCCAATTCAGCAGAGAAGAAGTTGGTTCTGTTGTCCATCAGTATGGTATGAGGGATTCCAAATCTGGTGATGATATCGGTCTTCACAAAGATGACAATACTTCTTGCCCTGACTTCCTTGAGGGGTATGGCTTATGCCCATTTGGAAAAGAAGTCGGTTTTTTTGAGGATATACTTCAGCTGTTTGGTCATGCCGGGGGGATATGGTCCATGTAACGACCCAAAGTTTCATTAATGAAAAATCACTCTTGATCCAGTTAAATGTTTCTTTATGAAAAATGTTTTTATAAGATGTCAACTTCTTTAGTTTTACATTAAGATTTGTGACCGTTACTTTTTAACCATTGAGCAGTGATCATCAGAGTAGTATAAATATAAGGCTTTAACGAACCCATTTCTACTCAGACAAAGGAAGCGATGGCCTCATACAGTAGAATTTCCCCTTACAAAGCCCATTTGTCAGAGCTTAGAAAGGAGGTGGCGTCTTTGGGATTTGCCCTTGACCAAGCCCAAGCTGAGCTTCATCAAGTCAAGCTCGAACGTGATCGTCTACGGGAAAAGTGGAAGTTGATTGGAATTACCACTCGAGCTATGTAATCCGAGCCACCCCAAGAGTCTGTCACCATCGCAGACCATACCATTAGGTCTTATGCGGCTATTTTAAGGGGATATGTAACAAATAAGTAGCACCATGTTCATGTACATTTTTTTGTATATAATAATGAATATAATTTCTAGTCATTTTTTATACATTGTAATTAGTTTTTAAAGTACAAATGGTGTTTTTAGTTATTATTTAATTAAGAATTATATTTTATTAAATTAAAGGATTTTTGAATAAAATATTATTTTAATAAAATATTATTATTAATATTAAATTAATTTTTTTTATTAATTATAAATGATCTTATAATTTTATGAATGCAATTAAAATTTTTATTAAGGTTTGAAAGCCATTTCTGTCAAAACCCGTGGATTTTTTTTTAAAAATGTCGGTTTTTATTTTAAAAGTGAAAATTCACTTATTTAAAAAATTATTTAGATAAAATAAATATTATTTTTGGAATCAGGACGTCGAAATTATCCAACGGTGATTTTTTCATAATTTTCTGAGACAGTCAAATTTTTGGGTAAAAATTAAATACCATTTAAATATATAATGTGTTTTATGTCATCATAATGACCCAATGGTGATACCATAATCCTTATGTTCGGCCAATATGTGTTTTATCATTAAAATAATGAGGTTTTGGGTTTGTTTGACTTATTTTTCAAAGCATTAATGGAGCCCTCAAGACTTATTCAGCACTTTGCCTTTTTAAATTAATTTCCATGGGAGGGTGACTCACCACCACATAATCAAACCTAATTTTTTAATAAGTTCGGACCATGGACTTGTAAAATGTTGTTTTCCTCTTTCCTTTTCCTGAAACCATGGGAAAATACCATGGGATGGTTTGTGGTTTGGATTATTTTAATATAAGGGGTCCCAAACCTAAATAATAACGAATTCCCTCACCTTTCCTATATAAACCCAGCCTAGCTCCCACTTCCTCCTCACTAAAATACCTTGGAGTTCGTCCAACCTCTTCCCTACTCTCTCTAGAATCCTCCCAAGGTGCCCCAAGCTCCCAAGAATCCTCTCACAAGCCTCTCTCTAGCCTTTGGAAGCACACTTCCAAGTAAGGGGTTTTTCTTCATTTCTCATTTTTGTCAATTTTCTTTAAGTTGTATTGCCCTTTTAATTTCAATTATGAATGTTGGGGTATGGTTTCGCACCTCCCCCATACATCCCTATTATTTTTTTAATGATGGGAGAACCCTTTCTCTCTCATTAAAATCCTCCCATGTACACCCGTTACTATGCCGAAATTCCAAAATGAACTTCTCTCTCTTCTTTTACATTCAAGCAATACTTTTGTATCATGAATTTAAATTCCATTTCAATTGTTGGGACATGTATATATATGACATCCTTACTGTCCATTACATGTAAATATGATGAGTAACCCCTTTCTCTATCATCAAACTTTTTTATGAATTCTTATGTCACGCCGTTACGCTGCCGAAAATCGCACCAATTTTCTAAGCCAATGTCATTGTGTAGTGAATACCATGCCCATTTCTCCATCAAGGGTATTCACCTTTATTCACATTTACGTATTGATTGTAAAGTTTCATGTGTGAATTCCACATTCCTTTATCGTGGAATAAATGATTATGTTTTATGAATCCATGTTTTATGATCCATGTGGCACACTTATGCATGAAATGAAATGTTTAAGAAGGGTGCGCCCTTTATAGTGCTCCAATGCATTGGGTAAAGTATAGTATCATGATACGTCATGTGCAATGAGTGTTGACTCATGCTAATTCAAGTGCAACAAGGGTTTACTCATGCTTCAAGTGCAATGAGGGTTTACTCATGCTCAATGTTCAATGAGCCTTGGCTCATGCTAATTCAATGTTAAGTGTTGTTGCCACATTTCCATGTTATGATTATCATGCTTTATCATGCCTTTATGTTCATGTTACTCTTATGCTCTATTGATGTTCCTATTTCCTAACATGTATTATACTCCTCATGTTATTCATTGTGTACTCCCTTACTGGGCTTTATATCTCACCCTTTTCTTATGCATGTCCTCAGATTACCCCATGCAATACTAAGTACGAAGGAATGTAGTGGTCATGTAAAGAAAGTTTTCAATAATGACGTTGTATTTACAGTTTATAGTTTTTATGTAATGATCCTAAGCCCCAAAGACACTAAACCTCTCGATCTTCTTTGTTGTATCAAATGAAGTTTTATGTAATAAAGCATGCTTAAGTTGTAATAAAAAGCAGGGTTGTCATAGTTGGTATCAGAGGATAGGTTTAGTTATTTTTGGGATTAGGAAACCCTAGTAAAGCCTTAGATACAAGACTAAGCATAATAAAAACATCCCTATGTTTTGGTAAATACTAAGTAAGTGGTTTATCAAAAAAATACATCCCTATCTGGATACGAGCAGGTAGAGGCAGATCTGGCACAGATGTATCCTAGGGGTAAAACCCGAAAACACCGCTTTGATCTAGACTCGAACGGGAACTGGTGCACGACAATGGGCCTTGCTGCACTCTTGGTTACGACACTCCCGGGGATATGTTTTGATAAATTCACAATCTTAGTATGAACCCTTATTAAGGGAAAAATGCCCCTAAGAATATATTTTAGAAGGAAGATCATGAAAAGCCTGGATTGAATCCTATAGACTCATGAGTTAAAGAGATAAAAGTTTATTTATAAGTCATCAACTTTTGTCTTTGGATTAACCTTTAATTGTTACCCCTAACTTTCCTTTTATTCCAGCCAATGGCCGGTAATAAGAGAACTCGGGCTAACAAACGTTGTGAAGATCAATGTGATTATTGTACTTATGAGATGCCCAATCCAATGGGAGTGGGAATCGTGAACTTTGTCACGCTTCTCTCTCAGCTAACTCAAGTTTTAAATAGAAACACTGGTCAAGAGAAACGTTCAACCTCCCATAATAAAGAACAAGTCGTTTTTGAAAGCTTCATGAGATAAAGGCCTCGTACTTTTAGTGGATCATCCGATCCCACGATCGCTGAACAATGGATCAACTCCATTGAAAAGATATTCTCCATCCTCCAATGCTCTGAAAAAGAGAAGGTTCTCCTGGCGGCTTATCATATGGAGGGTGAAGCTGATCAATGGTGGACGTTGATCAAAAATATGAAGCCTGAGGAGGAGATTGAGGCTTTGGAATGGAAGGAATTCCAGAAGATGTTTTTCGATAAATATTTTCCATGCACCCTCCATCTTAAGATGGAAAGGGACTTCCTTTCCCTCAAAAAGAAAGATGAAGAATCTGTGGGAGCGTACGAGGGAAACTTCACAAGGCTTGCATGATACGCTTCCGGCTTTGTCGTTACCCACGAATGCAAGGTTGACCGTTTCTTTGGTGGGATGAAGCCTAGCTTGCGGAAAGCATTAGCGATCCGTGACTTCGACAGCTATGAGGAAATTGTCTGATGTGCCCTCAAGCATGAAATGGATATCGGAGAATCACAGGGGTATCATGGGGACAAGAAGCATAAGGTGGACTTCAATGCTGGTGGTCCGATGGATAAATCCAACGGCGCTAAGAAATTCCAGCACCCCACTTTCCAAAAGTGTGGAAAGAAGCACCCTAGAAATTGCCTTAGGGGGACAAAAAAATGATTCAAGTGTGGAAGAGAAGGGCACCTAGCTGTTAACTATCAGCAAGAAGGAGCCGCGGCTGCGATAGAGGAGAGGAATGCTCCATTCGAACCTCAACGCGTTGTTCAATGCTACAAATGAAAAGAACCGGGTCATTTTGCAAATCAGTGCCCTAATCTGAGGGTTATTGGAGGCAACCAGAAACCTCCAAGACAGCAAGGAAGAACTTTTGGCATCACTTCTACCGAAGTGAACCCCGACAACGAAGTGGTGACAGGTACGCTAGTTATACATTCAAGAATAGCGAACGTACTTTTTGATTCAGGTTCTACGCATTATTTTATATCTCGAATGTTTTGTAGAACAATCACAGCACCACCCCAAATCTTGGAAGTAAAGATGTCGGTGAGTACGGAAAATGGGGCAATCATTGCATTCCATGAGTATAAGT
This sequence comes from Viscum album, assembly GCA_963277665.1. NCBI lineage: Eukaryota > Viridiplantae > Streptophyta > Magnoliopsida > Santalales > Viscaceae > Viscum > Viscum album. Next base: position 9,068 of record CAUJRU010003141.1, read on the forward strand.
CTTCCCCAGTTATAATCTGAGGATTGAATTTCCTAGCAAACCTCATCATACTCCCTTTGGTGGAATTTGATGCAATTCTTGGCATGGATTGTATTTCCTTATATAGAGCCAACATAAATTTTCGGGAGAGGGAAACCACACTCCATATGGAGAATCGACCCCCGATTCTTTACAAGTGTCAGGAGAAAGATGAATCTCCTTTAGCTTCATCATCTCAAGCATGGATATTAATACCTTATGAGCATGCATATCTGGCTCATATGATTGAGTCCAAGGAAGAAACCACCCTTGAAAAAATGCCTATTGTGAGGGAATTCGCTGAAGTATTTCCCGAGAAACTTCCTGGTCTTCCTCCAAGAAGAGATGTTGAGTTCTCAATTGAACTTATACCTGGGGCGCTACCAATATCCAAGAATCCATATAGAATGGCTATTGTTGAGCTTGAAGAGCTGAAGAAACAACTACAGGAGAATCTGGATAAAGGGTTTATACGCCCAAGTTCATCACCATGGGGTGCACCAGTCCTCTTCCTCAAGAAGAAGGATGGGTCAATGCGGCTTTGCATCGATTATCGTGAACATAACAAAATCACGATAAAGAACAAGTATCCTCTCCCAAGAATCGATGAATTGTTTGATCAGCAGCGTGGAGCACAATACTTCTCCAAGGTGGACTTGCGGTCGGGATATTATCAAGTAAGGGTGAAGAAGGAAGATATCCCCAAAACTGCTTTTCGTACAAGGTACGGGCACTATGAATTCATAGTAATGCCTTTCGGACTCACCAATGCTCCAGGAATATTCATGGACTTGATGAATAGAGTCTTTAGAGATTACCTAGACAAATTTGTGGTAGTCTTTATAGATGATATTCTAATATACTCCAAAACCAAGGAGGACCATGAGGAGTATTTAAGAACTGTATTGGAGAATTTGCGCAAGGAGAAGCTCTATGCCAAGTACATAAAGTGTGAGTTCTGGTTGAAGGAGGTCTCATTCTTGGGCCATATCATCACAATCAATGGGATATCTGTGGACCCCTCCAAAACAGATGCAATTGAGGGATGGCCGAGGACAACATCGGTAACTGATATCCATAGCTTCTTGGGGTTAGCTGGATATTATCGACGATTTGTGAGAAATTTCTCATGATTTTCCAACCCTCTTACCAAGCTAACTCGAAAGGGAGTAACGTTTTCTTGGAGTGATGAATGCGAAGAATGCTTCAAGGAGTTGAAAAGGAGGCTTATCACTACACATGTGCTCACTTTACCCACAAGTGGGGAGCTTTTTGTGGTATTCAGTGATGCTTCGAAGAAGGGCTTTGGATGTGTGCTGATGCAGAATGATAAAGTGATATCCTATGCCTCAAGGCAATTGAAAATCCATCAGCGAAACTATCCAACGCATAATCTGGAGTTGGCGGCGGTGATATTTGCCTTGAAAATCTGGTGGCATTATCTCTATGGAGAGAAATGTGAGATATATACTGACCACAAGAGTCTTAAATATATATTCACACAGAAAGAGCTTAATATGCACCAGAGAAGCTGGATAGAGCTCATCAAGGATTATGACTGTTCAATACATTATCACCCTGGGAAAGCGAACAAGGTGGCGGATTCCCTAAGTAGAAAGGATCCAGCTATTCTATCAATGATGAGAATTGAGAAGGATCCAATCTTCTTAGACTTGATGAAGATGGATATGGGAATCATAAAGAAGGTAACATCATCAATCCTTTCACAAATTTTTGCTCAACCATCTCTCTTGGAAAGGATAAAGGATGCTCAAAAGGATGATGCAGGAATCCAAGAAAAAGTGGAAGCTATCAAAATGGGAAAATCCTCAGAGTTTAATGTTAATGAAGAAGGAATTGTGCGGTTTGGGAAAATACTATGTGTTCCATCATGTTTGGAGCTGAAGAAGGAACTTTTGGATGATGCACATAGTTCAAATTTCTCTATTCACCCAGGAAGCACAAAGATGTATCGAGATCTCCGAGAAAACATTTGGTGGGATAATATGAAGAAGGAGATCACTGAATATACATCAAAGTGCCTGGTGTGTCAGCAAGTGAAGCCAAGGAGGCAGAAGTCTAAGGGGATGATGCAACCATTGCCCATACCAGAATGGAAATGGGAGAACATCACCATGGACTTCGTCACTGGACTTCCAAGGACAGCCAAAGGCAACAATGCAATCTGGGTTGTTGTGGATCGTCTTACAAATACTACACACTTCATTGATATTCGAAAGGATTTCTCTTTAGATCAACTGGCACAGATATATATCAGGGAAGTGGTACGGTTGCATGGAGTACCACTATCTATTGTGTCTGACCGAGATCCAAGATTTACCTATAAGTTTTGGAAGAGTCTTCAACATGCTCTGAATACTGAACTGAACTTCAGTACGGCCTATCATCCTCTAACTGATGGCCAATCCGAGCGGACTATCCAAACACTTGAGGATATGTTGAGAGCGTGCTCAATGGACTTTAATGGTGGATGGGATCAACATCTTCCTCTAGTTGAGTTGTCTTATAATAATAGTTTCCACTCGAGCATCCAAATGGCCCCATATGAAGCCCTGTATGGGAAAAGGTGTAGAACACCGACATGTTGTGATGAGGTCGGTGAACTTAAGCTGCTTGGACCAGAAATGGTTGAAGAAATGGTGGAGAATGTGAAAACCATTCAGCAGCATATCAAGGCAGCCCAGAGTCGACAGAAGAGTTATGCAGATAATCGTCGACGTGACCTTGAGTTTAAAGTCGGAGACATGGTGTTTTTACGAATATCTCCGTGGAAGAAAGTCATGAGGTATGGAAAGAAAGGGAAGTTAAGTCCAAGTTACATCGGCCCCTTCGAGATTCTTGATCGTGTTGGGGATGTGGCCTATCGAGTAGAACTTCCACCTACTATGGCCAAGGTGCATGATGTCTTCCATGTATCCCTCTTAAGGAAGTACATACCAGACCCTTCACATGTACTCTCTTCCGAGGTGGTACAATTAGAAGACGATCTTTTTTATGAGGAACAAACAGCGAAGATCTTAGATCTTAGAGAAAAAGTTCTACGAAATAAGACAATTCCCCTCATCAAGGTGTTGTGGAGAAACCACAAGTTTGAAGAAGCAACTTGGGAGTCGGAGGATATGATGAAGCTAAGTTACCCACATTTGTTTTAGTGTGGGAAAAGGAAAATTTCGAGGGAGAAATTTCTTAAGGGGGAAATGTTGTAATGACCCAAAGTTTCATTAATGAAAAATCCCTCTTGATCTAGTTAAATGTTTCTTTATGAAAAATGTTTTTATAAGATGTCAACTTCTTTAGTTTTACGTTATGATTTGTGACCGTTACATTTTAGCCGTTGAGCAGTGATCATCTGAGTAGTATAAATATAAGGCTTTAACGAACCCATTTCTACTCAGACAAAGGAAGCGATGGCCTCATCCAGTAGAATTGCCCCTTATGAAGCCCATTTGTCAGAGCTCGGAAAGGAGGTGGCGTCTTTAGGCTTTTCCCTTGACCAAGCCCAAGCTGATCTTCATCAAGTCAAGCTCGAACGTGATCGTCTACGGGAAAAGTGGAAGTTGATAGAAATTACCACTCGAGCTATGTTATCCGAGCCACCCCAACAGTCTGTCACCATCGCACACCTTACCCTTAGGTCTTATGCGGCTATTTTAAGGGGTTATGTAACAAATAAGTTACACCATTTTCATGTACATTTTTTTGTATATAATAATGAATATAATTTCTAGTCATTTTTGATACATTGTAATTAGTTTTTAAAGTACAAATGATGTTTTTAGTTATTATTTAATTAAGAATTATATTTTATTAAATTAAAGGATTTTTTAATTAAATAATATTTTAATAAAATATTATTATTAATATTAAATTAATTTTTTTTATTAAGTATAAATGATCTTATAATTTTATGAATGCAATTAAAATTTTTATTAAGGTTTAAAAGCCATTTCTGTCAAAACCCGTGGATTTTTTTATAAATGTCGGTTTTTATTTTAAAAGTGAAAATTCACTTATTTAGAAAATTATTTAGATAAAATAAATATTATTTTTGGAATCAGGACGTCGAAATTATCCAACTGTGATTTTTTCATAATTTTCTGAGACAGTCAAATTTTTGGGTAAAAATTAAATACCATTTAAATATATAATGTGTTTTATGACATCATAATGACCCAATGGTGATACCATAATCCTTATGTTCGGCCAATATGTGTTTTATCATTAAAATAATGAGGTTTTGGGTTTGTTTGACTTACTTTTCAAAGCATTAATGGAGCCCTCAAAACTTATTCAACACTTTGCCTTTTTAAATTAATTTCCATGGGAGGGTGACTCACCTCCACATAAGCAACCCTAATTTTTTAATAAGTTCGGACGTTGGCCTTGTAAAATATTGTTTTCCTATTTCCTTTTACAGAAAACATGGGAAAATACCATGGGATGGTTTGTGGTTTGGATTATTTTAATATAAGGGGTCCCGAACCTAAATAATAAAGAATTCCCTCATCTTTCCTATATAAACCCACCCAAGCTCCCACTTCCACCTCACAAAAATCCCTTGGAGTTCGTCCAACCTCTACCCTACTCTCTCTATAATCCTCCCAAGGTGTCCCAAGCTCCCAAGAAGCCTCTCACAAGCCTCTCTCTAGCCTTTGGAAGCACACTTCCAAGTAAGGGTTTTTTCTTCCTTTCTCATTTTTGTCAATTTTATTTAAGTTGTATTGCCCTTTTAATATCAATTATGAATGTTGGGGTATGGTTTCGCACCTCCCCCATACTACCCTCTTATTGTTTGAATGATGGGAGAACCCTTTCTCTGTCATTAAAATCCTCCCATGTACACCCGTTACTATGCTGAAATTCCGAAAGGAACTTCTCTCTCTTCTTTTACATTCAGACAATACTTTTGTATCATGAATTTAAATTCCATTTCAATTGTTGGGACATGTATATATATGAAATCCTTACTGTCCATTACATGTAAATATGATTATGAACCCCTTTCTCTCTCATAAAACTTTTTTATGAATTCTTATGTCACGTTGTTACGCTGTAGAAAATCGCACCAATTTTCTAAGCCAATGTCATTGTGTAGTGAATACCATGCCCATTTCTCCATCAAGGGTATTCACCTTTATGCACATTTACTTATTGATTGTAAAGTTTCATGTGTGAATACCACATTCCTTTGTCGTGGAATAAATGATTATGTTTTATGAATCCATGTTTTATGATCCATGTGGCACACTTATGCATGAAATGAAATGTTTAAGAAGGGTGCGACCTTTATAGCGCTCCAATGCATTGGGTAAAGTATAGTATCATGATACGTCATGTTCAATGAGTGTTGAATCATTATAATTCATGTGCAACGAGGGTTTACTCGTGCTTCAAGTGCAATGAGGGTTTACTCATGCTCCATGTGCAATGAGCCTTGGCTCATGTTAATTCAATGTTAAGTGTTGTTGCCACATTTCCATGTTATGATTATCATGCTTTATCATGCCTTTATGTTCATGTTACTCTTATTCTCTATTGATGTTCCTATTTCCTAACATGTATTTTACTCCTCATGTTATTCATTGTGTACTCCCTTACTGGGATTTATAGCTCACCCTTTTCTTATGCATGTCCTCAGGTTACCCCATGCAATGCTAAGTACGAAGGAATGTAGTGGTCATGTAAAGGAAGTTTTCAATAAAGATGTGGTATTTCAAGTTTAAAGTTTTTATGTAATGATCCTAAGCCCCAAATACACTAAACCTCTCGATATTATATGTTGTATCAAGTGAAGTTTTATGTAATAAAGCATGCTTAAGTTGTAATAAAAAGCAGGGTTGTCATAGTCCAACGACGTCCATTCCCCAGATAGCAAACGACCAGGAGTACTTGGTTTGATAAAGTATATATGGGGGTTGGTGTATGATGTTGGCATGAATATGGAATGAGTGGAATTTTTGGTAAAACACTCATAGTCTCATTCCACCGTTGGCTAGTAGTACCCAAGCCTTCGAAGATGATGGTAATGCTTTGTCCATGGTTGATGTGCTCCACATGCTCCGACATGCAATTCAGTCATGATGGCAGTGGTTTCCTCTCCATCAATGCATCTGAGGATCACTCTGTTGAGGCCTCATTTTTAGAGGACCTCTAGCTGACCTGCGCCGCCATATAGGACAATGTTGTTTTCCCTCCTCTGTATTTTCTCCTATTCAGCCCTGTCTAATGGAAGTTCTCCCCGTTGAAGGTAGCTTGAAATGGGTGTCATCCAGCCGGTGGCAGGAGCATATGGCTCGGGGAAAGGACTGACATCGTGGATTTCATCCATCTTAGCTTGGAAGAATGACAATACCATTCGATGGTGAGCAATACTGATGACCGTTTCATCCTAGCCTAGGTCAGCTAGGGTTGTAGCCACGTTGGCTAACGCATTAGGCACGGCATTCTGAGACCGGGTAATATAGTTTAATGTTGGTTCTCTAGATAAGTCCACCATTAACCCTCGAACATAGTCAAATAGGGGGATTAGCTCCTCTATTTTAATTGCAAAGTCACCATTGACTTTCTTAATGACCAGCTCCGAGTCATCTTTTACCTTAAGGTGTTGTACTTGTTCCTGGAGTGCGAGTTCCAGGCATGCAGTGATGGCTTGATATTCCACATCATTGTTCGTGCACCCCAATGATCGGATGAAGGAATATGGAAGGACTGAATTTTCTAGGGACATAAGTATTATACCCAAACCCACTTTGTTGAATATGGGATCCTCCATCCTCTTCCTGGTTGGGCTTCGGGATGCGTCGTCGAAGTACATTTCCCATGCTGGGAACTCTTCTCGAACTGAGAAGATGTCTTCATTGGGTAGCTCAGAGTCTAGTGCAGTGGTCCATGTAAAATGGTGCTCTGCCAGAAAGTCTACTAATTCCTAACCCTTGATGGCTTTATGAGGTACAAACAGGATGTCAAACTGTTGCAGGATGACTGTCCATCAGGATAGGCATACGGTTAGCATCGGGCGGCTGTGTATGTACTTGAGCGGGTTACTTCACGAAATCAAGTGGACATCATGATACTGCAGGTAATGTTTCATCTTTTGAATTGTGAATACCAAGTCCAAACGGTTCTTCTCAATATTTGAGTATCGAGTCTCAACATCAATCATTGTTCGACTGAGGTAATAGAGACTGTTTTTCCTGCCTGCGTCATTCTTTTGTGCGAGGAAGACTCCCAGTGATCGCTTTAAGGATGTCACGTACAAGATGAGAGGTCTTCTATCAACCAGGGGCATGAGTACCGGTTGTCTTAATAGGTACTTCTTCATGTTTTCTAATGCCTCTTGGAAGTCATCTGTCCAAGGGTACGTGACCCCCTTCTTCATTAACCTGGTGAAGGGAAAACATTTTCCTGCCAGGTTGGCTATGAACTGAATGATATAGGCTAGGTGTCGTTGGAATCCCCTCAACTCAGTGAGATTGCAGGGAGGTGGCAGGCCAAGGATAGCCTTTGTTTTATCAGGGTCAACTTTGATTCCACAATGGCATAAGACGAAGCCAAGGAATTTACATGAGGTAACACCGAATGCGCATTTCAAGGGGTTCATCTTCGATATATGCTATTGGAGCTTGTTAAAGACAGTATCAAGGATTGATAGGTGATCCGAGCACTGTCTGGACTTGACCACAAAGTCATCCACGTAACTTTCAACGAATTTCTCCAGGAACAGTTTAAAGATCCAAAGCATGGCACACTGATATGTGGCGCCAGCATTCTTGAGACCAAAGTGCATGACCCTATAACAGAATACACATTGAGGGACCCTAAAGGTAGTGGATTCTTTGTCTTCTTAGGCCATCATGATTTTATTATATCATGAATAGCTTTTCATGAAGGATAGAGCCTCGTACCCAGCCATCACATTGATTAATAATTCGGTGATTTGAACCGGGAAGTCATCTTTGGGGAAATGCCTATTGAGATCTCTAAAATCGATACCCCCACGGATTTTTCCATTCTTCTTCTGGACAAGGACGAAGTTGGCCAACCAAATGGGGTACAGGACCTCTCGAATGAAGCCTGCTTTAATGAGATTATCGACTTTAGCCTCTATTTTGGTGGCATGGGAGGGAAACGTCCTTCTGGCAGCATGTTTATAGCCCCGGTGATCTTCTGGAAGACCTAGGTGGTGTGTCGCCACTTCATGATTGAGTCCCGACATTTCCATGTAATTCCACGCGAAAACATCCCGACATTGTCCTAGGAATGAGGTATATACCTCGTGATCTTCGGGGGACATGGCTATACTAATGAGAGTTGGCCTCAGATCTTCCTCGATTCCCAGGTTTATTTCCCTGAGTTCGTCCACGGTGGTGGAGATACCTTCTTAAAATACTGGAGGTGCGTCCCTGAGATCTTCCCCCTCTTCTTCTCCCAAGTCCTCATATTCTTGATCCGACGAGGAGAGAGGTCCTGACACTGGTTCTCAGGATTTTGAGGGAGACGCATCGTGGGCATCCCCGCTTGAGTATTCATACCCAAATCGAGGGTTGGCGGACGTTCTCGTATCGTCCTGCTCAGCCATCATGGCTGAAGTCATGAGGACATCTGAGTGCGTGTCCGGTCTTGAACTCCTACTCTCAATGTGGTTGAATGGAAGGACATAATCTCTCCCAAGCTTCCTGATGGGGTCATCAAGAACCATTTCCAGGCCATTTGGAGCTGGGATGCAATCAACACCATCGACCAAAGGATTCTTTTTCTTTTTATCATAGAACTCGACATCAATATAATGTGACTCGGAGAGATCAAAATGGGCCTTTGTTGATTTTCAATGTTCCACATTGTCCATTGATGCAGTACTTGATACACTAGAGATAGGATGAAGGAACCACCATATTCTTATGGAGCCACAGCCTTCCCATTAGGGAATTGAATGCTGTGCTCTTCCGGACCACCAGGAATTCTGTGTAGGCTACCAGGTCACTGAAATGGTTCTTTATCTTAATTTTTCCAATTGGTTTCTGCTCATTCTTGTCATAACCCTACAGAGTTGTGGCTGAGGGAATTAGGTCATCCTCACTATAGTCCAATTTACGGAGTGTCTGCAAGGGAAGAAGGTTAACTCTAGAGCCATTGTCTATAAATACTTTCTGGATCTCAATACTGTTTAGTGTACTGGACACATATTGTGGTCTGATGTGTCCTTTCATGATGGCGTCTTCATCTTGATCAGTGAAGGAAATCACTGCATTGCATTCAGCCGGGTCAGTCTCCATCCGGTAAATTTTGGTGGTGGCTACCTCGGCATGAAACTCCAGGGGGCTGATCAAAGTTTCTATAAGTGCCTCCCTAAGGTCTGTTGACAGGCTCAGGGCATCTAGTATGGACAGCTTGGTTGGTACCAATTATAGCTGCTTAAGGATATCGTATTTCAGCTCCAGCAGTGGATGCTTTTCCATTGGCGGGAGTGTCTTAGCTGGTGCTTTAGGGGCTGGAGCATTTGGCAATGAGAGGCCAGCCGTAGGGTCGGATATCCATGGCGTTCCCATGTTTTATGGACTTGGATCAGTAGGTCTGTTTGTGCGAACTATGCGACCACACACTTGCTCCTCCTCTGGTGGGTATCGCAGAACAATAGGTCCAGAGTGCCTGCTTGTGGAGGTGGAGGGACATTCCTTCTCCTGCCGAGTCCGTTGGAGGGTTCTCCCATGGGTTTCCGCAATATTATTTGTTTGGGCCGGGGTCCAACCGTACGGTTGGTTTCAGCCGCGGCTGCACCTCCCCTTGTATCCCCTACCTATGTGATTCCTCCTCCTGGTTCCTCGTGCAGGGAACTCGGGTTCATAACCATACCCTTCGTCAGCGAATGATTCCATAAGATGGATGACGTTAATAAAACCAAATATTGGCTCTTCATCCTCTGACATGTCAGCCTGGTCGGTTGTCCCTGAAGGTTTCGTTTGTTGGGTCAGTGCCCGTAGCGTCAAATTCAAGGGAATATAATCTGCCAGAGATGGCACTACCTTTGGACCCGTCGCGGATGACTCCTCTTGCGATTGTATCCCCCTTCGATTATGATCATATGACATGATCGTGGAGGGTTGTGAGGTTGATACTATCAGTTCTGCGGCTTCAGGGGCTATTGTTGGCAACACGGGCTACTGTATTTGAGCTCGGAGTATGCCATGGGCTCGGTCTATAGTCTTCCAAGTCATCCAGTTGTAAAATTTCTACCCCTTCTTGCTGATGACTTTCTTCCACCCCTCCTCTTTTTGGGAGTCGTTGGTAGAGATACATGCCACATGTTCTGGGGGTGGTCCCACCTCGACCTGCCCTGAGTATACCATCCTCTGTAGGAGGACTTTGAAGACGAAGCATTCTTGGATACTATGTCCCAACATCCGATGGTAGGGGCAGTAATCTGGCCTGTCATCGCGGCTGACCTCTTTAGGTTTCCTCGGCTCTGGGAGACGGATCAAGTTACAGTTCATGGCGGCAATGAAGTAGCCGCGTACTTGATCATCCCGGAACAAGCATATTTTTTTGTCTTCGTTCCCCAAACTGGTTCGGCTTCGGTCCTTGCTGATCATCCCATTTAGGCGGAGGTGTCCACTAGTATGGAGGGAGCCCTTGCCAATTTGGTGGAGGCCTGAGGAGTGGAGCGGGCGCAGGGGCTGGCTTGAGTGTGATAGCAAACGCTTCAGCTGGAGGGGCTCTTTTCGTAGGAGCTTGCGAGGCTATTCTGGAAATTTAATTAGTCTGCTGCAAGGAGTCCTCAATTCTTTGGGCAATGGCCAAGAGGTGGCACAATCCAGTGGTGCACTCAACTATTATGAGTGGTGTTCGCAACTCTTATCAAATATTACCAACGCATATGGATAGAATATCATCTTGAGGCATCGTCCTATTCAGAGAATACATCAGACCTTTCCATCTAGAAATGTAATCTGAGACCCTCTCATTCTCCCTCTTCTTGCAATTCATGAGATCGCTGGCCGTTGTTTTACGCAACGTTGAGCTGAAGTGGAATAGGAACTACTACCAAAGGTCTTCCCAGCTCTTTATTGACTGGGCTGGTAGACTCGTATACCAGACGAAGGCGGACTCTTGCAAGGTTCGTACGAAGCATCTGAGATTCACTGCTTTTTGTTGTTCTGGAGTTCCCATCATAGTGTCGCAAAAGGATGCATAGTGCATCAAATGTTGTTCCAGTTCGGCTGATCCATTGAAGATTTGGAATAAAATGCTTCCAAAATTCGGTGGAGGTGGTGTGTTGCTCCCCCAATCTGGGTAGGTTTTCCGCTCTGGCATTATCGGATCACGTCGACCTTCCATCGCTTTCAATCGAGCCGTTAGTGCCTCGATGGTGTTGGTGAGACCCTGGTTTACATCCTATTGGGCCCGATCCTGGGCAGGCGTAGCCCGAGGCATTTCCCGAGGATCCGGATTGGCTGGCACCAAGGGTGCATGTGCCGTTTATGGAACCTTTGGTTGGTTCATGTGTACTCGCTCTAGTTACTTCCGGAGAGGAGGGAAGTCTTGGTATTCAGCCGAATGTATGTTTAGGTAGTTGGACGGGTTGGGCGCCTCGTTGGACGGGATCCCTGACCATGTTTCATTTTTCAGAGAAAATCATAGTATTTGAGGTTCACTTACTGGGAGTGCATGATGTGACTCCTCCTGGGATGCAATTTCAATAAGACGGTTCCTCTGGAGTTGCTCGGATTTAAGCCGCCGCAATTCTTTCATCTCCTCTTCCTGTCGAGTGAATCTCTCTTCGAGCGTGAGTGGCTCATCATTATCGAGAGAAGGAGACTGGTTAAGGGTAACTATTCCTTTGTTCTTATCCCTATTGGAAGCCCTCTGGGTAGGCAGAGGAGGATTGGCCAGAAGGATGACCATATATAGGCGGACCTCTGGTTCTGGGTGTGCATACCCCGTGGCTCGTTGTGACTCACAGCCTGCCCGAAACTATCATCTCCCGACCCATCCGGATTTTCATTTTCCCCGGTGTCACCCATGGGGTTAGCCTCTTTGGCGTTGTTGAATGCATATCGCGGGGTAGAGAATATTCCATCATCCAAATGGGAAGAGGATCTCCCACGTCTTCTGATGGCCTTCCCTTTTGTGTCCTAGGGTTGCCTTTAGACTTATTGAAAAAGGGTGACATAAAGAGTTATTTGATGCGACCTTACGGTGCACCTTCCTCTTAGAGGGGATGATGATTCAAATGATGGAATAGGATGGGAACCTCATCTTCTGACTATCCTCCCTAGACAAGAGAATACTAATTATCATGGGGGATATTTTTGTTAAGGGGGTAATAATGCACCCAGCCTTGAGGGCTGGGGTTAGCTCCGTTCCCTGGACATTGATTCTCTTCCCGGTTTTATTGGTCTTACGGGGGGAATTTGTTGTTAAAAATTCCCCCAACCCTGCAAGCTGGGGTTGACCCTGGATTATGGCAGTGGCTGCGGCTATCGATACCTGCCTAATCTTGTGTGCCCCCATTCAGGGGTGAATCGGATTTGGTGTTGAATTAAACTATGGATCAATCCATTCTGGGAAGGTAGGAAAAGACCGATGATTGGCTTCACTTAGGCGAGAGGCCTTTTGTATGCTCTGGGTGGCCAGATTCAAAAGTTCTTGAATGGATTGTTCCCACCGGGCCTGATGCTTCTGAGACTTACTCAAGGCCTGGCTCTTCTGGGTGTGTTGTCTTTCCTGAACAGGGGGACCACTCGATTTCCGTCTTGATGTGATGACGTTGCAAGACACCATGCTGAATGGGTTTTGCTGGGCAGAGAGTGGAGTGAAATGCAGAGCTCCGTGTTCCCCCCATCCCCTGATATGGACTCCCGTTGAGCGTCACTGATGAGGCAGCGTAGTTGGTGCAGCGCACGAAGGAGGCTATCTCCATGTTTCATTTACGCATCTCGGGTCACTGTCAGCGTGCCATTGTGAGGGCCTCTAGGTCGATTTGATGTAAGAGGTCCCCTATCGTCTTGATGTGGCCTACATACCCGTTGTAGGGTAGAAATCATGATTTCAGTCGCTGGAGGGTTGTCTATATATTATGGTGGATGTCGTGCATGAATTCATCCGACAACTCTCTAGGTGTGTCAAACTGAGAGGTGGTGGTAGGCCAAAAAATAACTGGTATATCTTCCCTAGCCAGTCATTTCTTCAGGCGCAATATATCGGCATATTCCTCTACTTGTGACTCCTCTACCTGGTCGGCCCAACTGAGACACTCGCTGCCAATGTGGTTAGAGGCAGTGGGACCAGTAGGTGCTGAATCATTATGTGGGCGATTCTGAGGTGTCTCAGAGGATGAACGTGGCCCCGTACCATCTCCTGGTTGAAGAAGGAGGTCTTCGGTGACTAACTGATAATCTGACATGCTCGATCTCGTCCTTCTGAGTGCCTCAGCATACGAGGGATTTTCGGTGCTTGATTCGGTAGGGGGAGGACCTTACTGTTGATATGACATGTCATCGTAGGGAGGACCTCTGCAATGGCGGCCGTAATGGAGAGGAAAACAATTACTGCTTGATGCTTCACCGCATAGAGGACTTTTGCAGTGCACACCATGGGGATGACCTCCAAGGCATGTCCCAGCAAGGGGAGGACCTTCTGGCTGCTTAGAAGCGTTATGTGGAGGACCTTCGCAACAACTGCCATCATGGTGAGGATGACCATCATGGCTTGACATTCGATGTGCATCCTGGGGAGGAATTTCAGGACCCACCGCGACAAGGGGAGGACATTATTGTTGCGTGGGGCCAATGCGGGGATGTCCTTTGCAATGGAGGTCATGGTGGCGAGGACTACCATCACAGCTGTGGAAATGGAGAGGACTACCATTACTGCTGCCGCATCGAGAATATCTACGAGATACATCCCGGGGAGGGCCTACAGAATGTACCGCAATGAGGGGAGAACCTTTTCATTTGTTGACGTCTCTACGGAGAGGACCTCCGTTATCAGGGTGGTGAGGACTACCTTCGTGATCTGAGGCCAGGCTTCCTGGTGTTCCGTTGCAGCGTAACCCCTGAGGAGGACCATCAGGGTAGGCGACAACAAGGGGAGGACCTTTTTGTCATGATGAGACGTCACTGCAGGGAGGTCCTCCACAGTTGCAACTATAATAGCAAGGACTACTATCCTAGTATGTGGTCCAACTACATGCAGAGTGATTGCAGTTTATACCCCAGGGAGGACCTTCAGGGTGGACCGCAGCAAGTGGAGGACCTTCTTACTGATCGATCTTCTAGTCACGTGGAGGGTTTCCGTAACTCTCATCAAAAGAGGAGCTCTTGTGATCGATCATTATATGCCCGCGGGGGAGGCCCCCATGGGTGCTCTGGGGAGGACCTTCAGAGCTATTGGTAGCGACATTGTAGGGAGGAACTTCGCATCTTCTACTTCCACTCCCATTATATGGTAATGGGTGGGCAGGGTTCTATGCCTTTGATGTATGCCTAGAAACATTGGGAACCCCATCTTTCCGCAGAGCAGAGTCATGAACTCCCCCTTTATTTTCCGACTACCTTCAGCGCGTTCGGGGTGCTTTTTGTGGGTAGCCGGGATCGTCTGCTGCTGATAATGGACTTCACCTTTGGGTCCCTGTCTAATTGGGTCCTGTGATGTTGTCAGGATATGCCGACAAATTCTTGACTTTTAGACGGGATATATGCCTGTTCTAGAGAATCCACAGTGATGGATAGGTGTCCCTCAGTTGGAATGAGTGAAGCTACTCGATCCAGTTTCCCATGCGTCGCGGAATATGGCCTGCGACTTCCTGGGCTGAAGTAGGGATGCAGATCTGCTCCGAGTTGGCTATCTACTCTCTTAGATGAGTCGCCTCAATTGGGGAGATGGGCTCACGAGCCCGAGTCCATACTATTTCCACTGATGCAATTACATTCTGCAAATTCTGTAAGATATGATCTGGGATCAATACCAACTCCTCCATTATTGCCAGGATATGTAGAGAGACATATTTGGCTGGGACGGTTATGAAGGCTCATTCCGATATTAGAGTAGGAATATTCGGCTCCGGTCCTCCGGTGGTCAGTGGCTACTAAAAATTCTCCTATGTTGGGGCAAGTGAATGAATCTTCCCATGTATCAAGATATGCCAGTTTAGCTCTCTGTTTTCTGGCACATTGGGATTCCGGACTTTACATTCATCCGTAGGGAGCTGGCCCTGCATATATTGGTTTCCCACCGTATCGAGTTGGTGGCCTTTGTTGGCGGGGAGACGGGTCCGCCTATGATTTTCCGTCACATCTAGGTGGAGGGCTTTGTTGATCGCTACCATATCAGGATGGCGTGCGTCAGAAGAAATTGCTAGGAGCTGGTCCTGCAGGTTCCTGGTCGCCACGACGTCATGTTGGTGGGCTTCACGACCCTGGGCAGGGAGATGTGCCAGCCTGGTAAGTGCCGTCTTGTCTGGATGGAGGGATTTGGAGGAGCGAATAGATGTAGGTGCATGTTCATGGTATGCCTTCGTGGCTGGGCTGCGGAGATCCTCCTTAGGGACAAGGGTGATGACAGTTCCCCGATTGTACGTCTGCCGCCTTTCTCGAGCGGTTTTAGGGGCCGGAGCTCGAGGAGCGTGGGCCTTAATCCTCAGGGAGACATCCACCTAGGCATGAGGATGTCAGGTCACGGCGTGACTGCAATGAAGTCTTCCGGAAGGGGCGTTGGAGCGGAACCCCCGCTCGGAGGGGATGAAGTCCTCAACGTCGACCTCATATGCCTCCCTAAATAAGGGAGGTACGCATTGTCCTGTTCCGGGGATAGACTCCGGAAACGGTTGGAGACAACAATAGGGGCTATCTGGATCTGCCTTTGCGGCCACTGCTGGGTAGGCGACCGGTGAGTTCTGGCGGATTGGAGGGCGTGCATAGCCACCTCCACCATTGGGAGAGTACCGTCCAAGTGGTACTCTATGATCAGCGCGTCCAAGACCCAACGTTGAAAACGCTGGGTGGGTGACGGGGTCCTCTGTAGGTGAGAACGTCTGTTCACTGCATTGTCAGAAGCATGTTCTTGTGAGTTCCTTTGCGATTCCATTGGATCGAAGGGAGTTCTAAAGGTAGTACCTGCAAAACATTTTAGAAAATAAAAACAGCAAACCCGTCAAAGCATCATCTCATAATCCCATGCATATTTAATGACCTTACATGGCTCTCCTTATGAGGAAAATGGGGCACAAGGGTAGGGATTATGTTAAATCCATCATTCTTGGTTAAAGATTCACGTCGGGTTCTCCATTTTTTGTTTCGTAGGGTATTGGTTTTCATCCTCGAAACACCCATGGGCTCCGTATCCGGTGATGGATGGACCTGCATTCCAAAGGCAGGAGTTCGCCAGATGGTCTAACCCGCGACGGTAAATAAATCACATTGGTCGAGAGGATGGGAAGTCATGCTCATCGCACCATTTTGGGGGGAATTATTGCATGTTCCGGGCCTCTCTTATAGATTTAACATGTATTTATATGTTTTTGAATCTTTGGATTATACCCAAACAAATTATCCAAGAATTTAACCCTTGATTGGAAATGGTCAACTGGACATATGGGATTCAGAATCATTTAAGCCTGAGGTTTATAATCCCTCGTTATATTAATGAGCATGTGGAGTCGGAGCTCATTGAGGCAGCACTAGGTGTGACTCGGGGAACCAGTATGAAGATAGTCGGATAAACTGTTTGTTGGGCTTGAACCTCGGAGAGGCTTCCTACGTACCCTGCCTAGGAGACAGGGATCAAAGTACACATAGTTCTAATCTGGAGTGTTGGAGAACCGACGTGAAGGTGGACACAAGAGTCCAGTTGTGATCGGGGTTGAACCTCTGGGAGGCTTCCTACGTATCCCTATGGTAGGAAATCAAAGTCCTCGTAGTTTGTATTAGTGTGGGGCTTAGGTTCTGAGGCAACCCAAGATGTGGATTGGGGCTTTCACTCTGAGGAGGCCCAAGATGTTGGTAAACAAAGGTGAAAGGGGGTCAGAAGGACCCATTATTGGTCTTGAACCTCGAAGAGGCTTCCTACGTACCCTGCCTAAGAGATAGGGATCAATTTCCATGTTGTTAGTATTGGCTTGGGACTTATGCTCTGAGGTAGCCCGAGTTGTTGGATTGGGGATTACACTCTTAGGAGGCCCATAAGGTGGATTGTGGATTACACTCTCAGGTGGCCCATAAGAGTATTGGGGCTTACACTCTGAGGAGTCCCATAATAGGATTTCATGGTCTATGCATACTCTAATCCCACGTGATTCATGCACGGTGTGAGAAACAAGAGGCAGCAGGGACTAGAGGATCACGTTGCGAAAGGTGCGTGTGTGAGAAGTGTAGTAGGACTTACACATGAGGGCGACCCAAGATGTGGATTGGGGCTTACACTCTGAGGAGGCCCATAATGATAAAGCGCAGCGGGAGAGGGAAAGGGTGTGCTCTTATCCCCATATCCTCTCTTGCAGTGCATGAAGTCTCCCTTATGATGGGTATTTTACCACCCCAAGAATCCCTTGGCATGTAGAGGGGAAAAAAGGGACTCCCGAGCTTAGACTCCGCATTACAGTGGGGATGTGAACCCAATAATACATTGGAAATCTTCTCTCAAGGGTCAGGGAAAACCCTTTGACTCTAATTATCGTGGGTATGTTAACTCAAAATGGCTCGTTGATGTGACTGAGGGTTACAAAACATGGATCCAGTGGCTCTGGTGGCGGCCTCAGCTCAGGGCCAATGAGTTGGCCCGTGAAGGAGTCCCGGGGGATTGGGCCGGATTGGAGGGATTCTAACTGGCTCGGGGAGCAGGAACTCTGAAGGTTTTGGTGTCCATCATGCATAGATGTTCTACGCGGCGGGAGGGGCCATCCACAAACCAGGGGGGTCCGCGGACCAAGAGGCCGTCCAGGAACTAGGAGGGTTCGTGGACTAAGAGGTATTCCGTGGACCCAGAGGGTCCGCAGACTAAGAGGTCGTCCGCGAACCAGGACAGTCTGCGGACTGATTGGAATCTCGTGATCCAGGGTTGTCCGCGATCTAGTGACCATCCTGCAAATCAGTGTGGTTCGCGGCATCGGGTTCAGTCTATGCACTAGGGTGGTGCACAGAGGGTTACACATGAATGGAAGCGGCTAAGGGCGGCGCGGATCGCAGGTTCGGTGGTTGAGGCTTCGCTCGCATAGGAGGGTTCTATGTGGTGGAAATGATCGGAAAATTGGCATAAACACCCTGGTCCATGGGGAGTGTATCCACGGAGGGGATATGGTTCGTGG
This sequence comes from Viscum album, assembly GCA_963277665.1. NCBI lineage: Eukaryota > Viridiplantae > Streptophyta > Magnoliopsida > Santalales > Viscaceae > Viscum > Viscum album. The sequence goes on from CAUJRU010003141.1 coordinate 27,402, forward strand.
TATTCTCTTTTTAAGTTATTGTTTGTTCGCAGTTCACCAAATTATTATGCATTTTCAGTTCCTTATTAGTTCGTTCCCAGGTTTATACATGCTCTGGTTTGCAAATTGGAACTTCGCTGTTTGCAAAATCTGAAGCCTTCTTTCAAAATCCTTTCACTCATGTCTGATTGCTATTCTCTTCCTCCACCTTCGATTTGTATGAATCGGAATCCCCGAATCACTTCCCCCTTCGATCTCCTTTTATTGAGTCGGTAAATAGATGTATCTATGGTCATGTGGCACCTTTTGCGGATGCCCATTACTGAATACCTGGTTTATAGCTGACTTGGTAAATCCGTAGTTTGCGGTGGTTATTGAATGCTCCCCCCTCCCGAGAACCGAACTCAGGGGGTTCTTCACAGCTGAAGAGCGTTCCGCCTCCACTGTGCGAACGACACTGGATGCAGCTTGAAACGGTCGATGTGGGCAGCGGTTGGGGCGATTCATGATAGTGAACCAGACTGGCACTCATCCTTCCTCGCGACCGCAGATGATTTCCACCTCCATTTCATGAACGATGATGGTTTGCGGAGGGGGGTGCTTTGCGGGGCCTGGCCACATCACGTTCTCATGGGACTGGTCCGTGGATGGGTTCGGCTTGTGTCCCTTCATTGAATTTTCTCTATTCTTTTTCACAATTTTTTTGGGGATTTGGGAAGAATCTCTTTCGAGGATTTTTCAGGACCCTACACCATGTATAATAGCAATATCTAAATAGGGAAGTATTTCTAAGATCACCCACATAATATATACCTTACCAAAATTATATTTTGCTTCAATGTGTTTATCATCAAATTCAATCTATGGGTTATGTTCAATTATATATGTTTTCTAAATCCAGTTTCCCATGTTTCTACTAATCAACATCTCATACAAACTATAAAGACCCCAACCCATGTATCCAAAAGTCGGGATATTAAATTATTACATTGGAATAATAATTTAGGAATTTACACCCCAAGGGCCATGTATATTTGCATATTTTTTAAAATAGTTAGAATCATAATGGTTATATTACAACATGAATGGAAATTTAATCTTTCATCTCCATTGGAAATACCCACAAATTCTTAGATAATAACGACAAGTCATTCATAATATACATATTTGTATCATGGGAAAAACATAATAAAGATTTGATATTAGATGGTATGTAAGTATAAAAAACTAAAATAGAATATATCATAAATAAACAAAAATAATAAGGAAATGTGAATAACTGAAAACACATTCCATTAAAACATAACCATGAGTATAATATAGAAGTAATACGATATGACTAAATATTTCGATATAAATAATCACATGATGATAAAACATAACCATGAATATTATATTATTTGAATAATGTCATGGAATATAATATACATATATCATTATGAGGGAATTCATAATTCCCATCCTTATAAACTTATCATTTAGGCTTCAGCCAAGACACAATACCTAAAGGGGTAAAAAATGGTCTATTATAATTCATAACACATACCGATGTGTAACGACCCGAGATTTTATGAGAAATATTATTTTTAATTTATTTGATGTCTTGTGTTGTACGCTACACCAAGATTACCTTGCACTATATGCAATACCGTATTAGCTTGTAGTAAATACAACACTATTCTTGGCATTTGTTTCACAAAATTTCAAGATTTTTCAAATACAATTCATTTTACACAACACCGAGTATAGATTTTGATTAATGTATAAATAAATTATGTTTTTATTACATTATATGAAACACCAAAAACTTCTTTCACTACACACAACCCTGACTTGGCTTGCATTACACAGAAGAGTGACCTTCCTTGAAAGCATGTTTTTTACGCAATATAGTGTTTCACTAAACAAGATATTAGTATAATATTATTATGAACTAGCCATTATGAATATTATTAAATAACATTTGAATTTTATAACACTATCATTCATATTAAACTTTTTCTAGATCATGGTATGAGAACACAATTGTTGACCTTGACTGTTTTGATAATCCCAATTATGGTTTCACATACTTTGATAATCCCAAATAATGTTTATTTATATATTAATTATTTCAATCTATGACATTCTATTATCAAGATGATATTGATATTAAAAAAAACTTTGAATTATGTTAATCAATGTTTATCTATGTTGGTATGAACATTGAAATAAATCAAACTCAATCGGAATATGTGTTGCATAGAACATATAAGTGTTAAATCCATTGGTATGCACATAGCTACTAATACAGACAAACAGAGACCAAGAAGTACTTAGTATAGTAATAGAAAAAGGATACCGATAGACTAAATAGACAATCACTAAAATAGAATAGAGCTTCCGGCATGTATAAGTCTACTGGTAAGCATGACACTGATCGATCTTGTCTACTGATAGAAGCGGATCTACCGATACTAGTACAAAAGAGATGCTAGTATGCACAAGCTGGTGATACAATTACTACCTATATGCTAGTCTACCATTACGGAAAGGTCACCAATGAAGATGTCCACCGATATGAACTAGAACTGGAATAGAATAGAGCTATCGATACAGAGAAGCTACTGATAAATACGAGCTATAGACAGGCCAATGCTACAGATAATAGGAGTCACCAGTACACAGAGTTACTGATACATGGAGTAATGGATACAGATACAAGGATCTACCAGTACAAGGACAATGAGCTACCGATAGGAGGTCACCACTATACAAAGTCCACCGTTACATATCTACCATCATAAGGCTACTAATGATATACTTTCTAGTCACTACTATTAAATATCTATACTCTCAATATTATTTATTTGTTAAGAAGCAGTCATATTTGATGATTTTAGTGCAATTAATGTTATTTAATGATTTTTGTTGGCATTTCAGGTAACCGTACCTCGTACCTCAAAAAGGTAATCATTCACATTTCAATTGTTTAATGCTATAAAAGGAACAACAATAATTTACATGAAGAGTGTGAAATAAGGGTTGAAGTGTGCTGAAAAAGTGGTTCATACATACAGAAAATAAAGGCTACATCCATACTGGATGAACACTAGACATACATGAATCTATTAATTCTATAGGATAACACAAGCTACACCTTACCCAAGAAGTGAAGGAATACAACAAACTCTTCATACACTCATGATGATCAAATCAGAACTTGAAGAAAATGACCATCGGTTTTTCAGGAAAAAAAACCCAGAGAGGGACTCTGAACCATTCTTGATCAATCAAAGGAGTCCAGAGCTGCACTTCACATCAATAGATAATTATAAAACTAATATCTACTCTCTTAGTGATTCTTTTAATTACATTTTGTGTAGTGTGCATACTCTGTATATTTTATACACACTCTTTCTCATGTGCTAAAAAGAAGGATTTCTAAATCCTCACACAAACCTTCTATAACACTATTGTGTCCCACTATGGATAGTGGTAGATGTCATGTAAGACCTGGATAGCCTGTGTGTTGTTGTTTTGTTTTCCCACATATAACTGTGGTAGTGGTCTTAGGACCTAGATAGTTTTTATACTGTTGTTTACCCCGATCCAGGGTGTGGATCAAATTTATATAAATTGTTTTAGAGGACTAAGTCTTGTATTGAGACTGGTCCTTTTGTTTAAAACTGTTGTTCTTACTTATTTTTTTTATTTATATTTAATATTATTATTCTAATTACATTGAAATATAAAATTATTTTAATGTTTTTTTGATAGTTAATCTAGAATGTTTTTGTGTGTACCGTAAATAATTAGGCAAGCTTCAAATGATAATTAATCTTCAGATTAAATTAACTGAGAAGTAATCGATCTTTTGAGAACCTAACTGACCTTTTATAGTTTTACAAATTCACTACATATTATCTTGATATTCAATTTGTGGGATTTTAATAGAAATATTTTTAACAAAATTTTTAATTGGAACTCAATTCACCACCACCCCCTCTTGAGTATCCACTCCGACCAACATTTGTTATCAGAGGAAGGTTTATCATTAAAGGTTTTTGAAAGTCTTTGTTATTAAACTGTGATTTTAGTTGTATCTTAAAGATCGTAAATTTATTTTAGTTCTAAATTTTATCTCTTTATATATTTTTTCTAAAATCTAGTTACGGATAATAAACTAGAAGGTGATGCTACCAACATTCCACCTTTCTTTAATGGTTCAAGTTCTACCCAGTGGAAGCTAAACATGAAAATTCATTTAGAGAGTACATGATTCGATATCTAGAATGCTATATAGCCTTAATATAAGATTCCAGATACTGTTAGAACTACTTGGGATGAACCTACTAAGAAAGCTTACTATAATAACTGTAAATCATTGAATTCCATGTACTGTGCTTTAGGATATAAAGAATCTAATAGTATATCTTCTTGTAAGACTGCTTATGAAATATGGGACACTTTGGATATTTCCCATGAGGGAACAACCAATGTCAAATAAATGATGGTAAACACCTATACTCTGAAATAGGAAAATTTTAAAATGAGGTCTGATGAACCTATTTCTGATATGTATCACAGGTTCAATGAGATTGTCAACACTGTGAGCTCATTTGGAAAAGCTATTCCTGCAAAGAAGCATATCATTAGAATACTAAGATGTCTCCTAGACAAGTGGAGGGGCACATTCATTTAAATAATAGAATCATGTGATATTGGTTCTTTGCCCATTATGGAATTAATTGGTATGATTATGATGTATGAGGAAGATGTAAAAGTAAATAAGGAATAAGATGATGAACCAAAAATGAAGTTAGTGGAATTTAAGTCTACTACCTCGAGGAGAAAGGATACGGAGAAAGTACACATATCCACAGAAAGATCAATAAGTGAATGTTTAGAGTCTAACAGTGATGCTGAAATGTCTTAAATAGCCATGAGATTCAAGAAGTCCTATAGGAAGAATAAATTCTTCAGAAAACCAAATTACAAAGGAAAACATGACAACAAAGGTCATTGGAAGAAGGATTGGAAGAAACATGATAAAAGGGATGAAATTGTCTTCTATGAATGCAAATGAAAAGGTCACATTAAAGAAAACTATCCAAAATTGAAGTTCGAGAAGAAACATGACTACAATGATAACAAGTATAAGAATTCTATGAAAGAAAATTGGAGTGATTCAGAAGGCAGTTTAAGTGATTCTGATTCTACTCAGGATGCAAAATCACAAAATCTAACATGTGTTTGATAACAAACACATCTGAGGTAACATTGGATACACCTCCGTTACATTAATATAATTCTGGAGTTGATTCAGATTTTAAATCTGAAAATATGTATAGTGAAGAGCTAGATGAATATTTCAATATGCTAGAAGAAACCTGTAATGAGCATAAGGAAAAGTATAATACCTTGAAGAAACAACAAGATTTAACCATCATTGTAAAATATTCACTTGGTGTAGTTAATGAAAATAATTCTCAATTGCTGAAGGAAATTACTGAACTAAAATTGTCTAATGAGAATTTAAGGAGGGACTTATAAAATCCAGAAATGGTAAAGATACAATTACACAAAGTTTAGGAATAAAATTGGAACAAAAATATACCAATGGAATAGGCTATCAACAAGGATAGAGAAAGTTTACTAAAAGTAGATTTATTTCCAAATTTGGATAGAATTCTGCTAGTTCAAGTTCTAAAAGTTCATATGCTTCAACTAGTTACTCAAGTAGTTATAGACCAAATAATGTTTATCTTTCAGAATATATTGATTCTGTGAATTATTTGAGACCCATAATAAAAATCTGGATACCTGGAGCATTGTTTGCCCACCTATCTGGATCCAAGAGAATATGGGTACCAAAATCATATTCCTTCTAAACCTGTTTTGTAAGAAACATGCACGAAGAGATCCCATAAGAAGATATGGTACATGGACAGTGGATGTTCAGGGCATATGATTGGGGATTACTCATGTTTCAAATTCTTAATCAATGTTGATGGAGGCCATGTCACCTTTGGTGATAATTCTAATGTAATAATCATCGGCCTAGGCCAGATTGGTAACAACGATTCAATTTTAATTTCCAAAGTTTTATTTTTTGATTGACATAAATATAATTTTTTAGTATCACTTAATTGTTTGATGATAGTTTCAATGTTAAATTTGAATATGATTCTTGTAATGGTTTTAAATCCAAAAATACTTTAGTATTTTTTTACCTTGATAAATGAAAATGTTTGTACGGTTGATTTGAATTCTCTAGCTAAACAGAACATTACTTGCTTAAATTATTTTCATAAACAGTCTTGGCTATCGTACAGAAGATTAGGACACTGAAATGTTTATTCACATAGAAAAATGACTAAGAAAAACGTAGTTAGATACCTACCTAAACTTGAATTCCCAACCGAGAAAGTTTTAATCCCTGTCAAAAGGGAAAGAAACACAAATTTTCTTATAAATCAATGAAAGAAGATTCAACTTATCAACCTCTCTAGTTGGTTCACATGGACTTGTTTGGACCTTCTATAGTTTTTAGTTTAAATGGGAATAACTATGTCTATGTCTTAGTAAATGAATTTTATAGATATAATTGGGTATATTTTTTATCTCACAAATGTGATGCATGTTCTTACTTTATTAAGTATTCCATGTCTATAGAAAACCATAGTGGACATAAGATTAAGATGATGAGAAGTGATCACGGTCATGAGTATGAATCTTATTGCACATACAATAGCTATAATCACAAATTTTCTACCACTAGAACACCCCATCAAAATGGTGTAGTAGAAAGAAGAAATATAACGCTTCAAGAAATTGGAAGAAATATGCTTAATTAATATGACCTGCAAATTTATTTTTAGGCTGAAGATGTCAACACAACTAGAAATATCATAAATAGAGTCTTAATTAGACATGTTCTTAAGAAGACCCCTTATGAATTGTGGAATAATAGAATGCCTAAAGTTATTTACTTCAGAGTTTTTGGTAGCAAAGTCTTTATTCTTAATACTAAGGATAATATTGACATGTTTTCTTCCAACAGTGATGAAGGAATATTTTTAGGATACTCTATTAATAGAAAATCCTATAGAGTCTTTAAAAAAAGAACCAAATGTGTGGATGAATATATTCATATCATGTTTGAATAAACAAATACACATGAAACCAAATATTCCATTGAAATTATTAAAGAAGAGTTGTCTGTTCTGGACCTTAATAACAAAAATATTGGCCCTGTAGTAAAGACATCCAGTTCTGGAAACTTTCCAGAACCTGCTTCGGTTGAACCAGAACATACAGATGAACCTGAAATTTCTATTCCTACCTTTACTAGATCAACTATAATTATAAAGAATCATTATCTAGATGTTGTTGTTCATATTCTTGATAGAGGGAAATAGACAATAGTTTCTCTACGAAACCAGGTTGAACATCAATCCTTTCTTTCACAATTAGAACAATCAATGATGAATTTTGGTTAATGGCTATGCAATAAGTGTTAAATCATATGAATGAAACAATTTTGGGAATTAGTTGACATATCTAAGGACACTTTGACTGTAGACACTAAATGGGTTTTTAGAAACAATGTTGAGGAGTCTGAAAATATTGTTAGAAACAAAGATAGGCCAGTTGCACAAGGGTATAGTCAAGATGAAGGAATGGACTATGAGGAAACTTTGTTCCCTATAGCTAGATTAGAAGATATTAGGATACTACATTCCTATGCTTCTCATCTTAATTTCAAATTATATCATATGGATGTTAAAACTTATTTTATAAATGGTTTTATAATTGAATATGTTTTTGTTTAACAACCACCTGGATTTACTAATCCTCATTTTTCAAATCATGTTTTCAAACGTTCAGAAGCATTATAGGGTCTGAAACAAGCTCCCCGAGCATGGTATGATAGACTTAGTAATTTTCTTATTTCAAATGGTTTTACTGAAGAGATTTCTGACCCAACTCTTTTTATTAAAAAAATTATTAAGATGTTTTGGTAGTAAACTCTATGTTGATGATATTATTTTTGGATATTCTAAACATTTCTTATGTACTGACTTTCAAATAATATAAAAAATGAATTTGAAATGAGTTTGATGGGATAACTCAAATAATTTCTTGGATTTAAAGTTTTTCAAAATAAAAATGTTATTATTTGGAATCAAAGTAAATATACAAAGGATATTTTAAAACGTTTTGGTTTTAATATTATTAAATAATGTGATAAACCTATGAGTACTGTCTGTAAGTTGGACATTGATGAAACTGGGAAACTAGTGGATCAAACTAATTACATAGGTATGATTAGAATCACACTTTACCTTACTACTAGTAGACTAGATATTATGTTTACAATGTGTATGTGTGCCTGATTTCAAGAAAATCCTAAAGAATCACATTTTTTGCTGTTAAAAGAAATTTTAAGTGTTTTATACATACTGAAAATTTGGGTTTGTTTTATCCAAAAGGACAATCTATTGACTTAATGAGTTATTCAAATGTTGTCTTTTATTGTTGCATGTTACATAGAAAATCACATCTAGAACATGTCATTTATTGGGAAAATCCTTAGTATCTTGGTGTGGAATGAAAGAGAATATTTTTTCTTTTTCTACTACTGAAGGAGAGTATATAGATGCATGTAGTTTCTGTGCACAAATTATGTGGATAAAACACACTCTCTTGGAATATGGATATGATTTTAATCATGTCTAAAAAACTGTGATAACACGAGTGCAATTATTATTTCAAAGAACCATGTGTCTCACTCTAGGACCAAACATATTGATGTAAGGCAACACTTTTTAAGAGATCATTACCAAAAAGGTGTTATTATTCTTGAGTTTATAGGTACTGAACATTAATTAGCTGATGTTTTCACAAATCCATTATGTTCGTATAGGTTAAGTTATAGAAGACATGAGTTAGGAATGATAAATCACCACTATAAAACCTCACTGATATACCTCACCAGTATGAATCCTCACATGTATACCTCCCCGGTATGAAACCTCACTAATATACACCACCGATATGAAACCTCAACGATATAACTCACCGATATAAAACTTCACTAATATACCTCACCGTTATGAAACCTCACCGATATACCTCACCGGTATGAACCCTCACAAATATACCTCACCGGAATGAAACCTCACTAATATACCTCATCGGTATGAAACCTCACTCATATACCTCACTAGTACGAAACCTTACAAATATACCTCACTGATTAGTGGATCTCACCGTTAAGAATTCTTACCGGTATACCCTATTCTTAAGTATGTGCTGTTTTAAACTTCTATCTGCCGCCAGAATCATTATCGTTTATACATTACATATTATATTTTAATTATTTAAATTATGATTCCTAAATGATAAAACTAATTCTTAATTACTTTTCGATCCTCCTCAAACCCTTTTCCCTCAATCATTATCTCCCAAATCTCATGAAAACCCTAAGTTCCTCGAAATAGAAATGGAAAAAACCAAAATGCCTACTTTCAAATATGACATTGACCTGTGAACCGGCATTTAAAATATATAGATATTTTGATAAAAAAAAGAAATATGTGTGGAATGGCTGTTGTCTAGTAAATAATTAGTTCTAGAGATGATGTAAGATCATACGTGCATTTAATTATTTTTTAACAATAATGGCCCCTACTATCCAAAGATGGTAAAACAGTTCTATGAGATTGTAATTTTTGCGAAATCCAATGAAGAAAAGAGAATGGTTTCATAGGTAAATAGAGAGGAAATAACATTCTCATCTGTTTAGTTGGCTGAGCACCTGAGAGTACAACATGAAGGAGTTTGTGGTTATTCATAGAAGTTAGTACCACCTACTAGTGATATTTTTGACTATGAGACTTCCTTAGAGGAGCTCACTGGTAGTGACATGAAAAGACATGTGGTACCGGTGAAATGGATGGAGAGAACTGATTATTGTTCAAGTTTTTGCAACTTGTTCTAAGTCCAAAAAAGGGGACTTTGAAAATTTGAGATATCAAGATATATATCTATTATGTCCTTGAGACATGGTGTGAAAGTAAATCTGTGTAGGCTGTTAATGATTCAAATGGAGGATACAACCAAGAAAAAATATAAGACGAATGCCTTATTCTTTTCCATTTTGATCTCAGAAATGATTAAGGTAAAAGGAGTAGCTAAGTCTCAGGATGAGATAGTACTAGTAAGATAAATATTTTGTATCACAAGAACTGCATGTAAATACAATGAAGATAAACTAGCACCCATGGAGAGGAGAGTGGGTTACTGATGACAAAAGGTTATATGATTAGTTCAATCCAGTGGATCATCCTTCAAGGCCTAAGGATATGAGGGATCCAGGTCTGGGACCTGATGAAGAAGATCCATAGTATAGTGATGATTTAGAAGTGGGAGACTCCTCTGCAGAAGTTGGAGGAGATCTGGACTTGCCTCCTAGCCCAACTCCTGAAAGAGTATCACAAGAAAAGGATAGTGATTATTTGAACCTACCTAGTATAGAAACTATTCTTGGTGTAAGCAATAAAGAGTCACATAAGGATGAGGAAGACAAAAAAAACAGACCAGGAAGAGGCTACATGAGAAAATGAATAAAATGTTCATGCAAGTGAAGTATCTATTTCTGTCAGCTTGAGCCTTAGTCCACTGATTGGACATTATCTATTAACTACCGAGGAATTTGATGATGTTGATAGACCTTCACCTATTCTTGAGGAACCTCCTACTATTGTAGAAATAGAGATGGTTGCGAAAGATTCTTATGAGGAATAAAGAGTTGTTGAGGATGTCATTGCTGTATAGGAGAATGCGCCAGTTGAGGGAGAGCATCCAACTAGGTTTGGTAGTTTTTAAGTGGATATTGCGTTTGAAGACTGGGCAGAGAACCTAGGATTTGTAGTTTGTGGATTTGATTACCAGATTCTAATAATGAGACATCCCTTCAGAGGCCAAAAATCATTTATGATTTTTAGTCAAAGATATTACCTGAAGATGTGATTAGAATACATGATCTGGAAAAGTTAATGTATGATCATAAAGCTAGTTTTGTGGAAGAGATAAGAAAAATGGAAGTATCCTTACTGACATCCATTCAATCGGTTATAATAGACTCAGTGTCTAGTAGTGTGTCTGAGAGAGCACCTGCAGTTGTGCCCAAAAATATGATCACTAGGGATGATCTTGAATCCTTAAAGGATGAGCTGAAAGAGTCTTTGAGTACATCTATTTCTGAGTTAAAGAGTTTCTTTGATGAAGAGAATAGTAATATGGAAATGTCCTTCGAACTCTCTATTGGTTGTAATGTGTCAACCTTTGTGGAAGAGATAGTGGATGAAGTTACATCTTTCCAGACACAATTCTCTAGACAGGCAGAGAATGTTGAAATTCATAATCCATCAGTTATCTCTCTAGAAACATATATGAGTTCAAAATCTCAAGGAAATAAGGATTTGGCCTATGTGAAGAGTGGAGTGAGCCAGATGGTTTTAGTTTTTGAAGGATTTTAATAAGTCTGTGGAGAATCATATCAGTGCCCAATATTCTATAGTGAAAAAATATTGTTAGTGGATTAACTAAGAGTTTCAAAGAGGCTGTAACCATTTCTAATGGTTCTATTGCTATGAGACCATCAATAGAATTGGATCATATAACAACATTGATTAAGGAGGATCTTGGTTTAGCATCAACCAGTGGCTCTATGGACTCCTCTGATCTAACCAAAGTTGTAACTTATACTAGTGATACCACTAGAGATATCATGAAGATTGTTCAAGACTATATGAGAGAAGCTTCTACTTCTCAGAAAGATGTGAAAGACAATGTATATTATTATTTCCAATGTGATTATACCAAGAATCAGCTCAACAAACATTTCAATCTTATGTTAGAAAACATGAAGCTACCTCCAGTCAATCATGCCTTCAGAGAACAATTTTGCAAGTTCAGAGAACTGACACATGCACTAGAAAAATTCAATGAGAACAAGGACAATTTCATTTCTACTATGGAATGAGGAGGAATCAATATGGATTTCAGAAATCTTTTGTTGCCCTTCTTATATGTTGATGCTCGGCTAGTGATTAAACCTCCAGCTTTACTTGCATCTGCCTTAACTACTTCTCCTATCCAGATGACTCCAGCCCAATCAATTCATAGCCTTACCCCTATGATCACTCAGAGAGCTACACAGTACAAGCCATGAAGTGTTTTGCTAGCTCAGCCTCCTTTGATCATTTTTGGTGTTCTTAAGCCTCCACCATAATCCAACACACTTTAATCGTCTTCTGATCCCAAGGAGAAATCTCATTCTGAGTATGTGGATTGATTAGTGACTATGATTTTTGATAGGAATCACATGTATTTCTTTTTGTTTCATTTCTCAATTTCTTTGTATCTGTTTTCTCCATGGAAGATATATGATCTTATTTTATTTTATGTTTTTTTACTTATCTTCTCCTATATTTCTTTTTTGTCCCACTTTTTTCTAATCAAAGAGGGGGAGAAATACTATCTAAGGGAAACATATCTGGGTGAGAAATAAAATCTTCTTTTATAATGGAGGAGAAATACTATCTGTTCTGTGTTTAATTCATTTCCCTCTGGTAAATTTGCTTCATATTTTACCTTTGATACATGTCTTTTTTACTATATTGTTTTCTCTGATACAATTGCATTTAATGCTACATCCCCTGATACATTAATAATTATACTGGGATTATAATATCATAAGTTGTGATTATCAAAAAGGGAGAGATTGTTGACCTCAACTGTTTTGATAAGCCCAATTATGATTTCGCATACTTTGATAATCCCAAATAATTTTTATCTATATATTAATTCATTCAATATATGACATTCTATTATCAAGTTGATAGTAATAATAAAATAAAAATTTAATCAATTTAATCAATGTTTATCTATGTTTGTATGAACATTGAAATAATTCTAACTCAATCTTCATATGTGTTTAATAGAACAGATTAGTGTTAAATCCACTAGTATGCACATAGATACCGATATAGACAAATAGAGATATGATGGTACATAGTCAACCAATGTAAAAAGGTTACTGATAGACTAAATAGACAGCCACTAAAACAGAATAGATCTACCTGCATTTATAAGTCTACAGGTAAGCACGATACTGATAGATCAAGTCTACCGATAGAAGCAGAGCTACTGCTATTGGTAAAAATGAGCTATTGGTATGCACAAGCTATTAATACAAAGTCTTCTGATATGCTAGTATACCGTTATTTAATGGTCACCAATGCACAAGTCCACTGATATGCACTAGCACTAGAAGAGAATGGAGCTACCGATACAGACTAGCTACCGATACAGACGAGATACCGACAGACCTAAGCTATCGATAGAAGGAGTCATCTGTACGTAGAGTTACTGATACATGGAGTAACAACTACTAATAAAAGGAGCTACTATTACAAGGGTGAAGAGCTACCGATTTGGGGTCACCACTATAAAAAGTCCATCGTTACATATCTTCTGACAGAAGGCTACTGATGAAAGACTTACCAGTCACATCTATTAAAACTCTATACTCTCAATATTATTTATTTATTATGCAACGATCATATTTGATGATTTTAATGCAATTAATGTTATTTAATGATAGTTGTTGGCATGTTAGGGAACTGTACCCCATACTTGTAAAAAGGTAATCATTCCCATTGCCAGTGCTGAAATATATAAAAGGAACAACAAGAAGATGCGTGAACAGTGCGAAATAAGGGCTGAAGAGTTCTTAAAAAGTGGTGCATACATACAAAAAAGAATGTCTACATCCATACTGGATGAAGACTGAACATACACGAATCCATTCATTCTAGAGGAGAACACATGTTTCACCTTATCCAAGATGTGAAGGACTTCAACGAACTATTCATACACTCATGCTGATCAAATCAGAACTTGAAGAAAATGAACCTCTGTTTTCCAAAAAAAAATTAGAGAATGACTAAGAACCATTCCTGATCAATCAAAGGAGTCCAGAGATGCACATAACATCACTAGACCATTCTAAAACTTAAATCTACTCTCTCATTGATTATTTTATTTACATTTTGATTATTTTGCATACTCTGTATATTTTATACACACACTGTATCCTATGCTGAACTGTAGGATTTCTAAATCCTCACACAAACCTTCCATAACTCTCTTGTGTCCCACTGTGGATATTGGAAGTGGTCAAGTAAGAACTGGACAACCGGTGTTCTATTGTTTTTTTCCCATGTAGAACTGTGGTAGATGTCTTAGTACCTAGACAGTTTTTACACTATTTTTACCCCAATCCAGGGTGTGGATCACATTTATATAAATTGATTGGGAGGACTATGTCTCAGCTTGAGACTGAACCTCTTGTTTAAAACTATTGTTCTTACTTATTTTGGTTTTAGCTTATATTGAATATTATACTGCTGAATAAATTGAAATATTAAATTATTTTAAAATTAAATTGATAGTTAACCTAGAAAGTGTTTTAATGTACTGTAAAGCATTAGGTTAGCTTCAAATTTTAATTAATCATCATATTAGATTAACTGAGAACTAGTCAATCTTTAGAGAACCTAACTGACCCTTTATAGTTTTACAAATTCACTACAGATTATTTTGTTATTAAATTTGGTGGATTTTAATAGAAATATTTTTAACAGGAATTTTAATTGGAACACAATTAACCCACTCCCCCCCTCTTGAGTGTCCACTCTGACCAACAATAGTAAATATTTCGGGTAAAATAAGTATTTTTCATAAAATGCAGTTTTGGAGCCTTTTGATGGCGCACCCCATTAAAATCTAGTTTTAAAAAGGTTATAAGTTCAATTTTACAAAATAAACATCTTCTTGAGAATTAGGATATAAAAAATTATGTTGGATAATGTTTTGATATTTTTCTGTTAAAATTCATATTTTGATGAATAGTAAAAATACAAAAAAATTTACTTATTAACAACTTTTTTCATCGAGGTAATTTATATGGTTAAATTATAAAAATAAATTGTTTGAATGTATAAACAGAATATATTTTCACCATTTAATATAATTTATGTCAGTATCATTAATTTTACATTAAATTCGTCAGTAAAATCAAATAAATCTTTTCCAATGTTTTAAACAAAAACCGATTTTTTCGACAACAGAATTAATTTTAAATTATTTACTGTAACATCCGTGTTTTTAAATTGGAATTAATGGATTCTATATTTGGAATCATTAGGTCTAAATTATCTTAATAGGCTACTTTTTATTTTTGGGCAATATGAATAGTAACTGCCTTAAATTTTATTTACCATAGTTATAGATAAATAAGGTAATTAAGGGTAAAAATAATAATATTAAATGACTCTAACACCTGTCTTAATATTATTGGATGATTATATTTCATCTTAAAATATTCTTGGGTCGAAATTGTTTCTATTAGAACCCACTTGTATGTGATTAAGACCATTAATTTATTTTATTTAAATGAAAGTGGAATCTGTCTCACACAAACATTAATAATTAATATATTTTCAATATAAGGTTATAAATAATTTAAATCCAGTTATAAATTATAATATCAAATCTAATTTTTTTATCATGGTAATTTATTTCTAATTTTTATTTAATATATAATTACCTTAATAGCTTATACATTAATGATGTAGAAATTATTTATTTAGTGAAAAAACAATAATATATTTTTTATTAAACTAATAATACCTAATAAAAGGCCAAAAAACCTAACCAATACTTATTTTAGATGTACATATAAACTAAATTAATCAAAAGGTCTAATTTTTGACCATTTGGAGCCTTATAAAAGCAATTATGATGCTTATGTTATTTTAATTTAATTGATATCAAAGTCGTCACCTTCATAATTTAATAAACATAACATTTTAAAAGAATTTTTTTAAAAGATAAATTCGACTTAAAGTATTCTTATAAATAATATTATATTTATATTTATCATAGTATTTTATTTTTAATATTTATGAAACAAATAAGTATATTAAATAATTATACAAATATGTTGTATTAATTATTTTATTAAGAGAAATATCAAAAAAATGGTATTAAAAATATTAAAATAAATATTATATAAAGTAATTAATATGCTCCATGAATTTTATAGATGAATATGATATGTTAGGAAAATATTAAATATTTTTTTTTCTAATATATTCTTTGTGTGTATTTTTTTCTATTCAAATAATTGAATAGTGTCAAAATTGACACTATTGATATTTTATTAATATAACATATTTTTTATTTATTTAAAAATCACAAAAATATTAAAAAAATACAAACTGAAAATTATGTGTTCTAAAAGATTATAAATCATCTAATTATAGGAAATTTACAACATATAAGTATGTATTTATAATAATTTAATATTTATAATATTATTACCTCAAATAAAATTAAATAGATTAAATAATGAAAAATCAAAATGATAAGGTTGAAAATAAACATAAAAAATGTCTAAATATAATTGGTTGATGATATTAAATACCCATATGATCTCTTATTTGAATTTAGTTTTTTTGAAGGTTTTTATGTTGGGTTTGAATTTATTATAAATGAATATTTTTTAGGTTTCCAAAGGTGCCCCTCTCATCCGTTATAAAAGGGCACCTCCTCCCTCTCCCCTTCACACCATTTATGAGCATTAAAATTCTTCCAAAACCTACCCATTTCACTTCTCCACTTCCCGAGAAACCAACTATGGGTCTTGTTCTTCTTCAAAGACCAAGATTAGTGGCCTTAGAGGAGGTTTAGAGGAGGCGCGTCGAAGAAGAGGTAATATCCTTTACCGTTTCTTTCAAATTTATTTCTTCTACTACTTCCACTTCATTATTTGTTTCATTATAATGTAATAACATAAGTATCAATGATATGATGATATGTTATTATAAATATGAAAAAACCCTATTTCACTTTCTATCCATCATATAGAAAATGAAATCGCCGCGCGTGCGTACGTACAGAATACCGTCTCCACACGGTGGTGTAATCTTTTTTTTCCACCACCACATTACATGGATTTATATTATAGTGTTACGAATAAATATATATGATTATTATAAAATGATACTAATTCTGAGATAATCTATCATCCAATACAATTCAATTCAATAATTATTCAAATGATGTCGCCGCTCGTGCATACGTACGACTTACCGTCTCCACGGTGCGATGTGATTCGTTCTACATGATCTCCACTAAACCATGATTATATAAATGAATTGAACGATTAAATCTGATATATATTATACTAATAACATTCTCTAAATTATTTAGCTATAACCTAAAAAAATGAATAATAATTTATTTGAAAAAACACGCATCACAACATAAAGCAATGAACACTAGAATAACAAGTTGCAATGAAATATTACTAATAAAGAGATACGAATATGACCATCTATGATATCATAACAATGTATATGACTCTATAATAAGTCAATGAAATTATTTAAATCATTATACATGAGGTCCGGATACGTACCGAGCATATCGGACCTATGGTAAGGGAAAATCTCACAATCACGTTTTTTATCCGGGATTGTTTTTACTTCAGAATTTAATGGGGATATATTTATCATTCATTTCCATGTTTTATAAAAATGTTTTCGTAATGCTCTTACTATTATTACACGAATATATAAAATAATTATTATCCTTTTTTGATGTCTACCGCATTGTATGGAAGGAATCATTCTTTTGATTACCAAACAAGGTACTTTTTGACTTTTCCACCAAAGTACAAGGAGAATGTTTTTTTAACTTATACAGCATGAACGGATTGTTAATGTTTCATAACGCCTAATTATAATGAATATTCCTCCCAATTATTTCATTATTATTTTCAACAAAATTCATTTCTTTTAAAATTACATGGAATTTTGTGAGAGGAAAATGATTTCGAAGAAGAACAGTTATTTTCCTCGAGAATTCATTTCAAGTGTTTTATCAAAACTATTTCCCATCTAAGATGAAATTATTTAGTATGATTATGTTTCAAGTATAATGGATCAATTATTTAAATGTTTTCATTTTTCTTATGATGAAATGATATCCATTTGTTTTATATAGATTATGTTAATATGTGATGATGTTTATGAAATCCATTTTATTCATTGGGTTATGATGAATGATTTATGTTTATTTTGAGACACATTTAAGAATTATTCCAATATGATATGTTTGGGTCCTATATCTCCCTCAAATGAATTAGGTTAAGATTTATATCTTATGAGACAAACATGGCTAGAACGACAAGTAAATTGGTTCAGTAATATAGGGTTGGACCGACAAGTAAACCCGGTTCAATAATGGAATTTGTCCACTATGATGGTCTTGGAAGCAATACATTGGATAATATGGAAAACAAATCAAGTGCTTAATTGTTTTCCACAATTACATGATTTATTCACATGCCATTTTATTATGATTGATGTTCCATTTTGGTGTATTCCTTACGTACTGCCATGATTTATTTCACAACACATGGTTTTGATGTTTAAACTTTATATTCATGTTTTTACGTTAAAAAGTATATGGTTTGTTTTATTTTCTAAATGCATATCCTTACTGAGAATTTTATATCACCCTTTATATTTTTTCTTTTCCCAAGGAAATATGAAATTGTTTTATGTACGAAAACTGATGTGGAAGATCATTATGTGAGTTATTGAAGATCTTTCACCATGATTAGAAGATTATGTTCTGAGTTTCTAAATACACTAAACTATTAAGGTACATGGGTGTATGTTTTGGTGATGTATTATGTATTCCGAAAAATTAATGTAATGTCCATGTATGTCTTGATTTGGGTCTATATAGTTGGTATCAAGAGGAAAGGTTTAATTTACCTTTTGAAACTAGGATGTGAAAACATTATTGAGATGCCTATCGATATTTCTAATGTATGTTTACGGATGTTCCTATGGGTAAGTATAAATATAGGTCAAAATCCAAGAATTATGATAATGATCATAAATAACCTAGGACTAAACCTAATATGTTAGATATTGAACATACTCACCCTTGATTATATTTTTTTTCCTAGCATGATTTTTGACTCTCGCAGTATTCTTCGTTGTGATTTATAAAATGTCTGGAAACATGAAGATTCATGTTAATAGAGAATATGATGGACAATGGGATGATATTATTCATGAGAAACCAAATGAAACCGAATTTGGAAGGTGAAAATTCGTCATTATTCTTAATCACCAATCTCATAACATGATCAATAATCCTAACATTGGTAAGTTTCCTGACTCATATAATAAGAGAATGATGGAGTTTCATGATGATCATTGAGGAAAGAAAGTTCAATTTAACTCATGTAAATCATGTAGGAAGAAGCATCAAAGATAATGTTTTAAAGCAATTGGAAGATGATTTGGGTGAGGAAAAGAAGTTCACAAAGCCAGTAATTTCAAAGGAAAATGTTCAATTAACATAATGGACAAGGATAATGGTATTTATTAGACATCAACAATGGTTAAATGTTTTAATTGTGGAATGTATGGGAATTATGAAGACCAATTCCCTAAGGGAAAATATCATGAAGAGAATCAGCATGGTTATATGGGTAGTATATATGTGGATGATGATGAAGAGAGTACAAATGATATATGAGATGAAAGAAGTGTTGAAGAATAAAATGATGAATCTCAGTCAATGGTTTAAGAAGGTAGTGGAATGATTGCATGTTTATCAAGAATAATGTATGGTACTATGGAATAAATAAAAATATAAGTATTTTTACACAATTTTTTTTACTTGAGAATTTGAATGTAATTGTTAAATGATACTGATAACCATGAAAAGTGATTGAATTATTTTTGGAAAGCAGATGCTATGAGCATAATGAAGGGATTAAAAGATAATAATATGTTTGATATTATTAATGGGCTCATGATTGATAAAAGGACAATGTGGTATCATGGTTTGAGTATATAGAAATTTTCGGATTTTTGTATGTGTAAATAATTAACTTTTGATAGCATTAATTTTTTCACTATGGTTTTATTGAAATTCATTTTTCAATAGAAAAAACGATTAAGGTATTCAAATGTTTTGAATACGACCATCATGATATATCTTATGATATATGGGGGATAAATGATATTATTCACATGCTTGATAAATGACCACACTAGTAATATTTTTTATTATACTATAAAATTGTATAGAAGTATTTAGTATAAGCCAAATTATTGGAATGTATTAAGTTAGACATAAAATATTATGGTTTAAGGCTAAAACATTTTTTCGATATTATTTATGGAATGTTATAATGGTGTAGTTTTAGGAAAACCCATAGGACTAGCGTCAACACATCGCATTGGAAAAGGACGTGGGAACCGAACCCACATCCGAAGTACGACATGCCCTTATCTCCTATCAATGGCCTATAGGAAGTCCTTGGTTAGTAGAAATATGTTTTATTTTATAAAGTGGTATGATAGATGAAGTATAAGTCCATTTTTTCGAACTATATATTACTTATATCACCATATATGGGCTTATGTATATTTGATAACTTTTGTTATCCTTTTGTATGAGATAGATGGAATGATACATCATTCTATCACATGATCTGCTAACATTTCAAGAAGGAAAAATTCAACTTCATTACATTAAATAAGAGATGAAGTGGATATTTTTCATCGATTGACCACAGATGATATTACACTAAAACCATGTAAGTACTTATCAATATGAAAGAATTCATCAACTTTAGGGAAATGATCATGAAAACCAAAAATTTTGTCCTAGTACCCTCATATTTGATGAATCAGATGGTACATTAGATCATCACAAATTTATAGCTTCGTGATTGTTGTCTTTTTCATAGCCATGTTCACTACCACTCTCCATCATAACATGATGGTTAGATTTATCTTCCATATCCTTATTTTCTCCTATATTCTCTTATGTGGAAACCAAGTGCTGAGTAATGTTGGGGGACCATTATGTGTTTATCATTCCTTTTTTAAATTATTTTTTAGTATTCTTTTTTACGATTTGGGTTTCTATAAAATATACTTACAAGTAGTAAATGATTTATAACTTTGGATAATTTCGAGGGAAAAATTCATTTTAAGGGGGGTAGAATTTAACACCCTGAGATTTTATGAGAAATATACATTTTAATTTCATTTATGTCTTATAATGTATGCTACACCATGATTATCTTTCACTATAAGAAACCATGTATTAGCTTGTGGTATACGCAATACTATTCATGGATTATGTTGCACACAATTTCATGTTTTTTCAAATAAAATTAATTTTACACAACAACGAGTATAGATTTTGATTAATTTATAAATTAATTTTATTTTGATTACATTTTATGCCACACCAAATGAATCTTTCACTACAAAAAACTCTGACTTGGCTTTCATTACATGCAAAAGCGACCTTCCTCAATAGAGTGTGTTGTACGCAATACCGAGATTCACTAAACTAGATATTAGTATGATATTATTATGATCAAGATGTTATGAATATTATTAAATAAATTTTTAATTTAATAACATTATAATTCATCTTAAACATTTTCCTGATCGTGGTATGAGAACAAAATAAATTCTTAGGGTAAAATTAGTATTTTAAAAAAAATGCAGTTTTGCAGCCTTTTGATGGAGCACCCATTATAAATCTAATTATTAACATTTTTATAAGATAAATTTTACAAAATAAATTTCATCTTATGAACTAGGATAAAAAAATTTACATTGGATAATGTTTTTATATTTTTCTGATAATGTTCATATTTTGATGAATATTAAAAATACGTTAAATTTTATTTAAAAATAACTTTTTTCATCGAGATAGTTTATATGGTTAAATTATAATAGTAAATTGTTTTGAAGTATAAATAGAAAATATTTTCACCATTTAAATAATTTTATGTCATATAATTAATTTTACATAGAATTCGTAGATAAAATCAATTAAATCTTTTGCAATGTTTTAAACGAAAACCTGTCTTTTTCAACAACGAGATTAATTTTAAATTAATTAATTTAACTTATGTGTTTTGAATTTGGAAAAATGGATTCCATAGTTTGAATCAGTAGGTAAATATTATGGTAATAGTATTGTTTTTATTTTTGGGCATTTAGAATAGTAACTACGGTAAATTTTATTTTCCATAGTTAATGGTAATTAGATAATTATGGGTAAAAATAATATTATAAAATTACCCTAATACATCTCTTAATATAATTGGATAATTATATTTCTTCCAAAAATATACTTGGGTCGAAATGGTATATATTATAATTCACTTGTATGTGGGTAAGACCTTTAATTTATTTTATTTAAATGAAATAAAATATGTCTCACTCAAACTTTAATAATTAAATTATTTTTAATATAACGTTATACAAAATATAAATCCGGTTATAAATAATAATTTAAAGGATACATTTTTTTCTTTATCATGTCAATTTATTGTTAATATTTAATAAATATATAATTACTTTAATATCATATACATTAATAATGAATAAATTATTTATTTAGTGAAAAATCAACAATATAGTTTTTATTAAAGTAATAATACCCATAAAAGAAAACAAAACCTGACCAAAACTTATTGGTCATGTACATATAAACTAAAATCATCCAAAAGAATTTTTTTGACCATTTGGTTCCTTATAAAAGTGATTATGAAACTTATATTTTTTTATTTTAAATGATGTCAAAGTTGTCACCTTCATAATTTAATCAACATAACATTTTAAAATATGGTTGTTTAAAAGATAAATTCGACTAAAAGTTTTATTATGATCTCTAATAGATTAATATTCATCATCGTTTTATATTTTTAATTTTTATGCATCAATATATGTATATTAAATAATTATACATAAATGTTGTAGTACTTATTTTATTAAGAGAAATATTAAATAAATGGTTTTAAAAATATTAAAATAAATATTATATGAACTAATTAATTTTCTCCACGAATTTTCTAGATGAATATGGAAATGTAGGAACCTATTAAATATTTTGGTTCAAATATATTCTCTCTGTGTATTTTCTTTAAATTCAAATAATTCAATAGTTTTAAAATTCACAATATTGAAATTTAAAAAAAAAACATAATATTAAATTATTAAATAATCAATAAAATATTTAAAAATTTCAAATTAAATATTATATGGTTGAAAAGGTTATAATTTATCTGATTATAGTAAATTGATAACATATAAGTATGTATATATAATAATATAAAATTTAGAATATGATTACCATAAATAAAATTAAATAGGCTAAATTAGGATAAATCAAAATGATAAGGTATAAAATAAACATAAAACATGTATAAATTTTTTGGATGATTATATTACAACCCTATATCATCTCATATTTGAATTGAGTTATTTTTGGAGGTTTTTATGTGGGTTTTGAATTTATTATGAATTTATAATTTTTAGGTTTCTAAAGATGCACATATCTTCCCTTATAAAAGAGAACCTTCTCCCTCTCTACCTAACACCATTTTGAGCTTCCAAATTCGTCCAAAACCTTCCAATTTTACTTATCCAATTTCCTATAGAACTACTAGAGTTCCTGGTCTTCTTCAAAGTCCAGCATTAGTGCCTTAAGAGGAGGTTAAGAGGAGGCGCGTCAAAGAAGTGGTAATATCCTTTAACGATTCATTCAAACATATTTCTTCTTCAACTTCCTATTATTTATTTGTTTAATTATAAATTTATAACATCCATATAAATCATATTGTGATATGTTATTATAAATTGGGAACAACCCTATTTCAGCTTCTATCCATCCTACTGAAAATGAAATAATTGCGCTTACGTACGTACAGAATATCATCTCCACTCTGTGGTGTAATCTGTTTTCCACCACCACCTTACTAGGATGGGTATAATGGTGTAAAAAATAACTATATATAATAATTATAACATTATAATAACTATTTGATATTCTATCATCCACTCTAATTCCATTCAATAATTTTGGGAACGATATTGTTGATAGAGCGTAGGTACAGCTTACCGTCTCCACGGTGCGATGTGATTTGTTCTACATGATCCTTATGAAACCATGATTATATAAACGAATTGAATGAATAAATATGATATATATTATACTTAGTTAAGAATATGACCATATATGATATCATAGCAATGTATATGATTCGGTAGCAATGCAATATTTCCAATACAGAGTTAAGAATATGACCATATATGATATCATAACAATGTATATGATTCGGTAATAAGTTACTGACATTATTTAAATCATTATACATGTGGTTAAGATACGTACAGATCATATCATATCTAAGGTAAGGGAATATCTTGTAATCTCATTTTTATCCGAGATGGTTTATACTTCAGAATTTACTGGTGTTAAATTTATCATTAATGTCCATGTGTTATAAAAATGTTTTCATAAAGTGTTTAATATTTTTCCATGAATTTTTAATGTCATTTTTATCATTTGTTTACTTTTACCACATTCTATGGAAGGAATATTTCTTTTTTTACCATACAAGGTAATTTATTACTTTTCCAGCAAAAGTACAAGGAGAATGTTTTTTTAACTTATACGGGATTAGTGGATTGTTACAGTTTCATAACTCCATATTTTCAGGATGATTACTATATATTATTTCATGATGATTTTCAACAAAATAATATTATTTTAAAATTACATGGCATTTTGTGAAAAGAAAATGATATTGAAGAAGAAAGGATATTTTCCTCAAGAATTCATTTTAAGTGTTTTATCAAAACTATTTCCCATTTAAGAGGAAATTTTTTAGAATGATTATGTTTCAAGTATAATGCCTCTATTATATGAACGGTTTTATTTTTATTATGATTAAATGATATCTATTTTATTTATATGGATTATGTTAATATGGTATGATATTTATGAAACTAATTTTATTCTTTGGGTTATGATGAATGATTTATGTTTATTTTGTGGCACATGTAAGAAATATTTCAATAGGGAATGGGTGGGACTTATATCTCCCTCCAATGCATTGGGTAATGATTTATATCTCATTAGATAAACATGGCTGAAACTGAATGTAAATACATTTTAGTAATATAGGGCTAAAATGATAAGTAAACCTTGTTCAGTAACAGACTTTATCCACTATGATGGTCTTGGCAGCAATGCCCTGGCTACTTTGGAAATCATGTCAAGTGATTAATGGTTTTACATAGTTACATGTTTTATTCCTATTCAATTTTATCATTATTGATGTTCCAATTTTATCTTTGCCTTACATAGTGACATGATTTATTTCACAACATAGGATTTTTATGTTTAAAATTTATGTTCATGTTTTTAAGATCAAAAGTATATGGTTTGTTTTATTTTCAATATGCTTACCCTTACTAAGAATTTGAGATATATCTTTATATGTTTTATTTTCCCTAGGATAGAAGGAACTATATTTGGTAAGAAAATAAAATGGGAAGATCGTTATGGGAGATGGTGAATATCTGTCACCATGATTAGAAGATAATGTTCTTAGTTTACAAAGACATTAAACTATTACGGTCCTTGGGTGACTTTTTTTGTTATGTATTAAGTATTCTGCCAAATTAATGTTACTTCAATGTATGTCCATTATTGGGTCCCTAAACGATACATCGAGGGGCTATAGTAGTCTCCACATGTCACATAATAGATCCAATTCATTCCGCACGTGAATTCGATGAAAAATAATCTCCATATACATTCATTTTTAAACAAGCCTATGAATTTAAAATTAATTACAGATCGGTAAACATAATCATAAACTATCCATAGTAATATGTAAAATGATACCAAGATAGTACACCCCGTATAAATATAATCCTAAAATATTTAATAAAAAATAAAATGGTAAATTTAGATATCAATTTCAATAAATTGTATAATAAAACATATAGTGTTGAACTAGAGGAAAATAAACTTATAAAATCACTGGGGACATATTAAGAGAAATAAACGTTATAGAAAGAAGATGTCTTTTGGAAAATAATTTTTATATTTCATAAATTGATTTTGTAAACATTTATATCCTTTAAAATAATATGGATATAAAATAAAAATATTTTGAAGGAATAAATTATATTTAAATGAAGATAAAAATATCTAATATGAGTTTTTATGAAATGTTATATATACAAAATTTTATTTTGGTTTAAAAGATATATTAAAAGGAATTTATAGTTGAAAATGAATATTTTTTTAATAATACCAAAAAAGATTAATGATATATTTTTATTATAAAATGTGTTATTTTTTTAAAAATAATGGTGGAATAAAATATATTATTGGTGGTACCTGAAAATGGGTATGAAATTCGGAAACACCCTTTAATAGAGCATTCTTATTAGGTGGAATCAAGTGGGGAACATTATAAAAAATGTATTTCCACAAAAACGAAGATAAGATAATCTAGATATATAAATATTGAGAGAATAAAAATAAGTTAGAATATGTATTTAAAAATATCGTAAATTTCTATTGTGTAAATAGAGACAGAGCGTACCCCGAATGAAAATTTGTGGTTCAAGGAGAATCTCATACCACAATATAAACTATCAAAACTAATGTCCCATAAAACTAATTCTAATACAATGAAACATTAAACTCAATTAATATAAATAATTTCAAGATTCTATACATAAAATAGAAGAATATATACCGCAAACATAATAAATAGTGGCGAATATGTCATTTCACATTAAAATAAATGTGAGATTAGAAAGACCTTACTATATGTCTAGAAGTGTTCAATACTTGAACTAAATGTCGTAGAAAATTAAATTATATTAAATAAAAAATTAATTCAACCCATTTAAATGGTGTTTCTAATTTCGTATAAAATTTTTAGATCATTTATTACTATTTTTATGAGTTTAAATTGTCAATTTTATCATTCATGGGTGTTCGTTTCTTTGGATTTCATGATTGGTTCACTTTTATGCATGTAATAAAGATCAAATAAAATAGAGATAGTTATCCCAAATTAAAAATATATTTTATGAATGAAAATATAATAGATTTTATTGTCTTATAAGGACTTTTTCATCTATTTATGGATGATTACTTAGATAAAGTGTTAAGATAATCATTTAGATTATTTTATAATTTTTTAAATCATCACATACTAGTTTATATTTATTAATTAATATTATCAAAATATTCAGGTTGAAAACATTAATAATGTTTTAATATAAATATTCCAATGTTTTTATCCATTACAATGGTTTTATCACCATCATTGAAGGTGATATTAGATAATGGTCAACCATATTCAACGATGTTGGGGAATTGGCACATCACGCATGATGTATTAACATTTGAAAACAATAGGGATAACAGAAGGGATTTGATGATGAATATGAATTTTAAATAAAAATATAGCAGTATATATAAGATACTATTTTTAAAATTCATGTTTTTATATAATTGGTAATGAATGGATAATGAAATATATGAAATTGAATGAGAGATAGACATAGAGAAGGATTTTCCACTTTAGTGTGACCTCATTGAAAACCTCATTAAGGGAAATAGAAATGGTCATTGGTGACACCTGAATGACCAGAATATGGGGGATAGATTTTGAAGATGAAATGGGTACAATATAAAAGGGTTTAAGGATTTGGATATGTGAGATTAATATGTTGTGAGGGGTTTATTTTATAGTGGAGAATACGGGTGTTGTGGGATTATTATATTCATTATATTATTATTTTGGATCATATTTATGAATATTATTCATTATTATGAAAAAATAATTTTACAAGTACATGTTATTTCTAACTATTGGTTTCTAAATCATCTATTAATCATACAAGACCCAATAATTCATGCATCTAGTTATTTCAGTAAATTATCTTATTTCAATATTCACAAAATATTAAACTAAATTAAAAAACTCCCAAACAAACAACTAACCATTTTTTTTATGCGTATAATTAAAAAATGGGATCCATTATTGAAAATATATTTCTATATATTTGAAATCACTTAGAAATTTTTTTAAATAGGTCATTTTTTTTTATCAATATGAACAGTAACCAATTTAATTTCTTTTATCATTATAATGTGTAAATTGAGTAATTTATGGTGATTAATTCTTTTTATATGTTCT
>CAUJRU010003142.1:0-55569 GCA_963277665.1 Viscum album
CATTCACACTTGATAACACAAAATCCTATAAAAATAAAGGAAATAACTAATTCTATGAATTATTCTTATTAAGATCTATATCAACATTGAATTGGGCCACATTTTTATAATTGTAACATGAGGATCATCTTTCATCATTGAGATAAAATACTCTTTACATCATAAAATTTGGTACAGGGTAATTCTTTCATGAACTATTCTTCTTTATAAAATAAAAAATTTATACTATATCAACATGAGATACCATATATATACTACTCCATTAATAACTATATTGGTGATATGTTAATAGTATTTGTTAAATATCTATCATGAATGAGATTCCTATGTTTACTACATCAATACTTTGTGAACTTCCTTTATGTAATTCTTAACTTACTATTCTTCATGTATAATACATTAAAAAATCCATTCCAACATTGATTACCTCCTCATTTTACACCTTCATTCACATCCATACAAACATCCTTTTTTTACTATTCTTTGTGTATCTCCATCTCATGATGTACTAGGGTGATGAAGGAAGATCCCAATGTAGAAGATGAAGATAGTTCCCATATATTAATAGGTAAAGAAGAGAGAAGTTGTTCATCAAAATACATAAATTGATATATTCTATGAATTATCTATATAAACATGATGATAGTAGAGATAACCTTCATGTAATAATGACTCGTGTTTTATTAAAGAAGGAGGCACTATATATAATAATCTCTAGTAAAGTAAAGATGTTAGTTTTTTTGTGAAAATTTTAATGCTGCAATTAAAATAAATAAAAATAAAAAAAAGTATAGAGAAATAATAAAATTATTTATTATAAAATATTTATAGTATGATCAATTTTTAATATATCTTGGATTATGTTTTGAAAAAGGAAAATATGAATTTTGAGTTTTAATAATAGTAAATGTTATTTTAATACTCATAATTGTGTAATTGATTACTAAGAAATAAATTATAGTTGTATTTAACAGCTTTGTGAAAATTCTTGTGTTTCTAAAAGTAATTTATAGTCACATGAGATGTTTTAAAGTGATTGGATCAGAACTAAAATGATTTTAACTTAATATAAAATTATTTGAAATATTCAAGAATTAATAATGTTGGAGCTGAAAAATAGCTAATACTTAAAATTCTATAATAATTTTTTCAACTCTCGGATAAAAAATTGAAAATTTCATGAAATGTTTTTAATATTCATTAATATTGTATAATATTAATGAAAACATTCATATGAATTCATATTTTAGGAATACAATGAAAATTCCATTGTGATTTTTTACTAATTCTTGCATTTCATAAGACATACTAAGATTATGTATGGTTTCTAATGAGAAAGTAATAATTTTATCTAAGTGTGTAAGAATTTTGAGCCACATAATAAATTCTATATATATATATAATATGTTTTTGAAAATAAGAATAAATTATTTATATAGGAATATGAAAATCAGTTAGGTCTATCAGCATATGAAATTTAAAAAAGTTGTTTTTAAGTGATGTGTATGATGTTTTTGAACTACGTAAGATGTCATTCATTTCATAATAATTTTCTGAGCTATTTAATATATTATATATTTCATATGAAGATTTTTAATTTTAGATTATTTTAATCCCATGAAATTGATAATATAGATAATTATATCATATTTTATATGAAATAGAAGAATTGTTTTCTAATTTATGTTTATAGTTTTGGAAAATGGAATTATATTATACAATACATAAAATTGTTGGTGTTCAAATTGTTTATTTTATGATTTTATACTTATTATACTTTTTTATTTAGAATGATAGATAAATTCATAGAACAAAGTATTTCATGTAAAAGTAAATTGGGCAATGTAAGAACTGAACTTCACTGATTAAAATATCACAATTGAGATTTTTGATTCAAGAAGACTGATTAAGAAGTGGATCTTTTTAGTGAGAAGTATATGATAATGATGATATTGAATCTATGAATTATTAATTCATAAAATTCAGTATGTTATATTGTTATGAGATTCTCCACCTAAAAAACAACATGAGGGAAAAAAGATGATGAAACTTTAATAATTTGTGAGAGTGTAAATTTGTGAAATATTGAGACACAAAAAATATAAATAATATTATCTAATTTTTATACAATAGTGGATATTGATTTAATTCTTGATTTTTAAAGAAATATTTTGAGTATATGTTTTTTCAATTTCTTAGTTAAATTATAATAAAATATTATTTATATGGGAGAGAATGAGAAATAAATGGGAAAAGTTAATTCTTGGAATTTCATTGGAGACAAGTAGTTAAGGAAAGATGAATATTTAATGATCGCAGGACAACAACCATGTGACACAGTTTAGGATAATGAAATGGAGGATCATGAAAATGATGTTAATTTTTTTCTATAATCATAATATTGAAAATTGATTATTTGATACTGAATATAAAATGGTGAGAAGAGGTGATAGAAAAATATATAGTGATGAAAATTAGAGCAAAATATAATTTTGATAAAGCATGTCCTTATAGGTATTAAAAAAGAAGATGATGATGACATAATTCTATTTATTTGATCTTGTCTGTAGAATATGATTGAATAATAAGAAGAAGAATATATTTGTATTTAGAGTAAATAATATGATATTGATTACTGTATAATTTGAATATATAGAAGGAGGAGAAAGAGAATGAGGTTTTAAATAGAGAATGACTCTTATATTATTTTTATTAATATGGGTGTTAAGACATTCTGATTGAGGATCTAATATATTATTTAAGATCAATAGAGATCCATTGTGGGGGAATTAAAAATATAGATTTTATACATGACTAAGAAACTTGTTCATTTATATATATTGGGGTTCATTATGTTTATAAGAACATCCATAAGATATCAAAGACTCTACTAAGGAAGATTGTTTTTACCAATAGATGTAGTGATATCCGATAATGTATAAATCAAATGGGATGGTGGGAAGTATGGAGGGATGTTGGTAAGATTGGGATTCAATTTTATTAGTAGAAAATAACATGTAATATTATACCACCTATATAATATAGTGTATAATATATGGATTTGGTTTATATTTGACCACAATGAAGAGTTGGTTTCCCATGATGGGGTCAAACCTCATAATAACGTTGTATTATTCTCTTCACCTTACATTCAACATTTCAAAAGGTTATTTTGTGTTGGGTGAGAGATAAGTATATTCATTTATATTCTAATAGATTATTTGAGTATAGATATTGAGAGGGAAATTTTCAAATGGTAAGTGTTTTAGTGGATAGAAATTTGGTAAAAAATCATTCACATCAGATTAAATATGTCTCTTAGGTAACCACACGAGATCCTTTTTTGTATCAAATTTATTATTAGTGAACAACGAGTCCTTTCATTAGATAAAAAAATTCATTTATAGGTTTTTTATATAAATAATATTATATATATATTTAAAGAGACAATATAATAGCATTATATGGAAAATTAATTTTCCTTCCTTATTAAAAATGATTTGGAGGTTTCCCCTAAAAATTTTAGAAATTGGAAGAAAAGTGAGGAAATGAATCTAAGAAAAGCATCATAGGTGAAATTTTGTCAACTACTAGTTGAATGTAATCAATGTGGTAACTTATTCTTTAAATCCATTGAACATGAATGCTTGAATGAATCAATTTATAGTTATGATAAATATGGTTATATTAAAATTGTTTAATATCTTTTCTATGAAGTTAGAGAATAATTTTAAAAAGTTAATAATGAGTTTATCACATACATATTTAAATTAATCAGTTAATTATATGATGAAAAATTAGAGTTTGTTAAATGATGGTGAATCTATGAAAAACGCATTACCAGGGAATTTTCAAAAATTAAAATCTCATATAAAAGAACAGAATGCCAATGATAAATCCTCTCAATTAATAGGGAAATGTATTCAATGGTTGAATATACATTTTAATTTAATATGGGTAATATAGTGAAATTTAACAAATCTTGTAAAGATAATGCCCACTCTTTATAAAAATCAAATAAATATACACTTGGGATAAAGGATGTCTAGTTAGAGGTTAATGATAGAAGAACTAAGAATGTAGATAATTCTATACATGTATGTATAAAACTGTATAAGGGTCAAATTTAAAATTTGAAAAATGAATGAGAAGGTAGGCTGGGGTCATTTAAGGATGAGAAGAATTATATCAACCTAATGTGTCATGAGAGTTAAGCTAAAATAATAAATATAGACATGAAACATGAAGAATATTCCCAAAATTTGGAATAGAGAGTTGGTACCATGGAAACTTTTAAAAAGATTACTGTTTCTAAAAAGAATATCTTAGGTGGAAAAGAGATCTACATCATAAATTTTTTCATCTAATATAATATTATCAAATAAGGCATCCCATTGTCCAGTTAATTCAATTTATAATATTTAATTTTTATCTACTAGTGGAAGGTTAAAATCAAAATCTAGAAAAAATTTGTTGAACAAATATAAAAAATCCACAACCACATCATTGATATATTCTTGAAATTTTACAAATACTATATCCCAAAATGGGTTTTAGAAAAAGTATGAGATATTCCAAAAGTTGAAATAAAAAAATAATTACATAACTATATCTAAAGGTCAGAGAATAAAATTCATTGGATATTTTTTTTACTATTTTAGGTTTTGAAATAGGGAAACTACATGTTAACATAATAATTCAATACATTATAATTATATAAATAGTATATTTATGGGAAGTAAAGTTGAATTTTAAGGAAGATATTTTTTACAGAAGGTTATATTAAACAATAATAAAAATCATTATACAAAAAATAGATTTCAATTCCATGAAAATATATATAAATATAATAACAAAAGTGATGATAATTATGAATAATGTTGGAATGAAAAAACTATAAACAATTAATATACTAAATTGAAGAAAAGAACACAAAAAATGGATGTATTTTTAAAAAGTAGATTAATATTCCTTGAGTATTAAATAGAAGAAGGGATATGGTGAAAATAGTCCCAATAAGTCATTGGAGTGAGACAAAAATTATGCCACATCAATAAATAAGTGATTATCCTTTTATGGATGAAAACTACCCATAATGGACCATTTTTAACTACCTATGAATATAATGATTGAATAAATAAAAATATAATCCTAAAGGGGATCAACCCAAGATAGAGATAATAGGATTGGATTAATGGTTGACATCATTAAAGAAAATATTGAGAGGCTATCAAAGAAAGATAAAATAAATTATTTTGACTACTTTTGAGGAAAATATAAACTCTCATGGAATTAAGATTGTATGTTCATGAAATTGATACCTAAACAAGAGTAATTAAATAATATGTTTTTAATATATCTAGTTACTATAAGAACCATGACTGATAACATAGGAAAATAATTCAAAACACAATAAGAAGTTTAATAATATGCTGAGATAATCTATAACAACCTTTTCACCCTAATAAAAACTTTATAAAGGTATATAAGAAGAAAAAAATAGCGAATAAGTATTTCTTATTGAAAATAATAAGACAATATATTCTAAGAAGAATTATTAATAGTGGATTAAATCCATGCTTCCCAAAGAAGTTTATTAATACTCAACTAATCCACATACATGGGTATTATACGTGGAATTTAAGGTGAAAAAATGGGATAAATGATGAATGTTTTAATCAATATATAAATATAAAACTCATCCATATTGATGTGAATTAATATTTATCTTCTTTAAACATATCAATTTAAATATTTCAATTGGTTTTAGGCCTAAATTTTTATTATATTATACAATTATCTAATTTTGAAGAAAATTAACCATGATGATGGGATATTGGATGTAAATCTTGAGGTTGTGATTATAAGAGAAATCTAATAGAGTTTTATAACCATAAATTTAATAATTTATTTGGAATAAAACATAAAAAATTAAAGGTTGAGGTTTGAAAATCACTTCTTATCCCATTTGGTTATTGTGTAATATGGGTTTTAGTGTCTAGAAATTGCTAACTGAAGAAAATTATTTGAAATAAGGGAAGAGAAATAATTTATCCTAAATGTTTTTAATGTGCTATTTCTAGATGATTTAATGTTATAAATTTCATGAAAAATACATCTAGACAACCATTGGGAAATGAATATTAATTGGTATAACATTGCAGATAGTATTTAGATAGATTATTTGTCTAGAATAGTAACTCATGTTTTTCACATCGAGTATAACTCATACTGATAAAGAGTTTATTTATTTATGTCCCATTTTGAATAGAAATTGGAATCCCCCCTTCTCTCTTGAAATTCAATATATATTTCTCCCAAATGGTATATTTCAAGTCAAGTGATGAAAAAATAATGGGGTTGAAAAAGGGAGAATAATAACTTTTGAATTTAACAGTATGATTAGTCCTTATATTTAATGACATACATTACATTTATTATAAATAAATGGGATAAGGATATCATTAAATTTATTAGTGAAATGGATATTGAAAAAAAATCTAAATCTAAAGAGTGAAGAACATAAATGGTTTAATAGAGAAGATTTAGTTTGTTCATTCAATATAGTTGTGTAAAATGAAATTCAATGTGTTCTGAAGTTGGGTGATAGTGGAAGAGCTTAATAAATAATATGATGACACTATCCAAATAATGATGGTTAAATAAGAGTGATTCTAATATCTTGGAATACCTGGATATATAGATTCTTGGTAATAGCTATATAAAATTTAGTCTTGTAGACTCTATATGTATGGAATCACGATAAGTGCTATAAGAATGAAGAAATATTTTTCCACTACAGGTTCTTGTGAAACAAAGAATCTAGTTTCTATATATATTTTCAATATATAATGAAAAGAGATATAAATTAGGAAAAAGGAGAGAGTCAACATCCAAGTATTTGTTATTTAAGATTGTTGTTCTGTTCATCATTGAATATTTCTCAGATGAATAATTGAAGAATCTCATGAAAAGTTTGAGTTTTAATGTCTCTAAAAGATATTTCAATACCCAAAATTGGATAATTAAATTATATTAAAACATTATATTTATTTTTAATAGATTTTAGAATTTAATAGTAAATATATAATTCATTTTAAGTCCCTTGAGTATTTTTATTGATTGGAGAGTCCTTCAGATGAATTAAACTGACTCTGAAATTATTTGATGTATTCTAGAACTCTTGAGATTGGGATGAAAAAAGGATGTTTCTTGAAATTTATATTAGGTACATTTTAACTCTATTATTTAAATGTTAAAAAATATATACATTTAAATAATATTCATTAAAATTATTTAAGATTCATAAAAATATTCTCAAGAAATAAAATTCAAGGATGAAAATGAAAAATGCATGATGATTTTATAAGTCTATATGAATTTTATAAGACTTTATCATATTCAATATAACTGTTGGATGAGATTGTAAGATCTTTAGTTGAGTGTGTATGAATTTTTATCCATTTAAGACTATTTTTATTCATGTAAGATATTTTATAAATGTGTATGATATTTTTATAGATGAAGACCAAATTTTTATATGTCCATCATCTTTCAAAAGATGAATAAGTTGTTTCTATTTTGATTCATTATATGTTGTTAAACTAGAGAATATATTTCATTTTGTAATAAATTTATGAGTTTTATTAGATTATATTAATTACATAAGTATTTTATAATATATATAATATAATCTTCTAGAGAACACTAAAATAAAAAAAAGTCAATAATTTTATTTATGAAACATTAGATTTTTTTCTTCTGATTTGTAGTTGAGATGTTAGAAATGTTAATTATCATACATATTATGTAAAATTTTTAGTTTTGAAAATAATATTATATAAAATTTTAAACTTAGAATGATTATTTTTATTTCTGAATGTGGATAATTTTCCAGAATAATTAATTATAAGGGATATTAAATTAGTCATTACAGGAACTGAATTTCATTAATTCAAATATACCAATTAAGATTCATGATTAATGTTGAATGATTTAGAATAATATATCCACACTAATAAGTATAGTATTATTATGATATTTCATATTAGTTTTACTTATTCCATTTGAGTATTTAATGTGTTATGTTGTAATTATATGTTCTACTCCATGAAACCAACTGAGGGAAAACATCCCAATGCTAGTTCTATAATTTTTGATACCTTCACTCCATGATCAAATTGTAAACTCTAAAATATGAGTTCAAGACCAATGTGGTGGTTCTCATCTATGGTTCTTTCATATTCAACCTTTGCGGTTTCCTCTATTTTGAGTTTTTTTACTTATATACCTAAGAAGCATTGTACCTTCTTATATGATTCTATAGTGACCTAGTGTTGTAAAGGAAAGTTGTTTTCTCTTACAAAGGAGTGGCATTAGTGATGCTACTCAGTTGTGTTTTTTCTTCAATTAGATTGATTTACTAGGGTTTTTTTTTATTTTTCTCGTATTTCATTTTTCTATGATTGCAGTATCTTCATATCTAGGTTTTATTATTCCCCCATCTTAGTCTCTCAGATATTTTTCTATCCATGGATTGTTCACTAGCGATGGATATTGTTGGTGTTTTTCTTCTTAATACATTAATACTATTTTTTTTGAGATTTTATGTTTCTATAATTAATTTTATCATCATTTTTAATGTTCTTTAGGTTGATATTACTTCTAATATAATTGGCTGAACTTTTTTCTTCCTGTGGTTCTAAGTTGTGGTAGGATTTTAGGTTTTCTACCAGTGGATTTGAGGTTTGAAATTCACAAAAAACTATTAAAATTTGGTGCATTTCTTTAAAATTTAAGGTTTTATATATGTAACATGGTTATAATTATTTAATTATTGGTGTCTTAGTATGAAGTTTAATGTTTTTCCTTCCATATTTTAGTTTTCAACAATTTTTCAAAAAGTATTCCCCATTTATTTTTATAATATACTGTGTAGTTAGGTGTTTCTCTAAAATATTTCTCTATTGGTAGTCAATTTATATGTTTGAGTATCTTTTAAGGTTAATAGTAATCAAAAATTGTATTTTAAAAAAGAAAATAAATGAAACGGTGATATGATTTTCAAATAAAAATAGAGATTGATTTATTTGTGGGTTATTTCTCAAAATGATTTGAGAAAAATTTAATTGAGTTTCATAGATGAGTTAATTGGATGAATTATTTGTCTTGGAAGAGATAATGAAGAAATTATAAAAGGTTATTCTTGGCATTTTAGTAGAGATATATAGTTGAGGAAAATTTAGTATTTGCTTATAATGGGAAGAAACCCATATGTTGTAGTTATAGAGAATGAAATGGAGGGTCATGGAATTGAGATAAAAATGATTTTCTATATTAATAATATAGAAAATATACAATGTGATCACCATTATAAATAGTGATAATAACTTATAGAAAACCACAATGTATGGAAAAGAAAATCATGATATAGATATGAAGAAGTATATTCTTTTGATAATTAAAGAAGATGAAGAAGCCTACCTAATTCAATCAATAATTTCTATTTCATAAAAATTTATATAAGGATTATTATATGACATTGGTGTTGAGACTATACTATGTGATACCTTGTATTTAAGAAGTTTAAGATAGAGAGTAATAATGGAAAAGAAATTTTTTGAGATTAATACTGACACTGCTATTATTTTTCATAGTCTAAGTGGTAAGCCTTTGTGATTGACTAAATAATGAATTATTTAAGGTTAAAGGATCTAATATGTGAGAGAAGAAAAAAATTATACTCTATAAAATATTTACATATTTAATATTTTAGGAAAATTATTTTTCATGTAGTTTAATTGAAATACCACATGTGGTCGAAGACTCTATTGAAGAAGATTTTCTATTAAATGTATACAATAACATCTTGGGGATTTGAGAAAATTTTATTTACTATGTTGGAAGGTTGTTTTGTAATATTGTCCTTGAGAATGAATATTTTGTGATGAAATATAAATTCTGTGGTATACTGGGATGCACAGTGGTGTAATTTGTAAGTGTGGGATGTACTTTGGATAGTGAATAATGACCTTGTCTATTGTACCACCTACATTATATTATAATAAATCCTTGGATCTAGATACTAACTAATAAAATTTTGGACTAGGTTTCCTACAATGAGTTCAGATATTATAAATACACAATGTGCTGCTATTTAATTTACATTCTTCATTTCATGTGGTTGTTGTGTTTTGGGTATGATATAAATAGATTAATTCATATCATAATCTGTAACAATGGATTGGATATTAAGCTGGTTCTTTTAAAAAGGTATAAGTTTTTGTGGATAAAATTTTGATAAAAAGTCAGTCACACCAGATTCACTCCCCTCTCCAGTGGCTAAATATGATATTTTGGTCATATCATATGTAACATTTGATTTTTTTCAGATATTCCAAATAAATATTGATTTAGTATTGGTATATGATATTTTATTGAGATTGAAAAGAGACAAGTTTTAGGGAGTTATTTAACCCCATTTTTAATTGTAAAATAAATGAACTATAATATAAAAAAATTATTGAAATATAGTTAACCTAAACTAATATAGTTAACTAATAATTTTCCAATTCAGAACCCTTTTCAAATAATCTAATGAACTTATTAAATAAAAAATATGGGGTTTTAATGTACTTGGGATTAATTAAACATCGGAATAAATGAGTTTGATTTTCTCCACACATTAATGATTTAATATTATTCCTTTATTTTTTGTTTTCTCAAAAGAAACCCATGATCCATATCTACCAATTTTTTTAGGTTAAGAGGATGTGACCATGCCCATGGGGTGTTAGACGAGTGGTACCCACTGGTTGTACCCCTCGCTCTCCATGGGAACTGGCACAAGATCGAGTCCCACCAGGCTCGAACAACTATTTTTATTATGAACAGGGTGATTCAAAGCCAATTCTTAGCTGGGGAATGTGGAACGCACTTGGGCTGGTGGCCCCACCCTCTGGGAGTCTGTGTTAGCAACACACGTTTGGAGAGGGCCTTTGAGCGACGGTGTCCTCCCCATACTCACATTCTAGGGTTTCTCTTATGCTTATACCTGGATGGGGGAGGCTCATGAACATGGATCCAGTGATGCCTCCCCATTCCCTCTGTACCTGTTCTTTCTTTTTCGCTCCTAGGGTAGCGCTCGATGGTCTTCGCGACGTAGGTGAACCGATATGATGCACTGAAGTTGGAGCTTAGAATGTGCTCATGTGCCACCGCCATCATCGGTGTTTCCCATCCTTCTTGATGGCTTCTTCCGACTCCAGTGGTGGGTGCGATTTGAACTCTGGTATTGATTATTCCATGGTTCAGATTTATCCAGATCCA
This sequence comes from Viscum album, assembly GCA_963277665.1. NCBI lineage: Eukaryota > Viridiplantae > Streptophyta > Magnoliopsida > Santalales > Viscaceae > Viscum > Viscum album. Next base: position 11,329 of record CAUJRU010003142.1, read on the forward strand.
TGCTCAGAGTGGCGGTGTTTGGTTAGATCGACCCAGATCTCGTCGCTGGTGATGCTATCTCGACATGGGGTTGGGCCTCCCAATCCTGGGTGATTGTGGTTTGGCTCCACGATCTATGGTATGACTTTCTATTTGATTTTTTGGTGCAACTGTGATGTTGGAGGAGGTCTGATGGTGGTGGTGGGGTTCTTCGATTTTGGTTCCGACGGCTGGGAGTTTGAAGGGACGTTGATGCTTATGTGCTGGTTGTTCATGTTTGTTTTTTTGGGCATTGAAGTTGAATATTTTTTTTGCAGATGTATGATGCTTCGTATGAGATATTGAAGGTAGAGGAGCAGCTCTGTTCGGTCCTCTGGCTTGGTGATGGTGGATTTGGTCCTATGATGTTTATGTGTGATGATTGTTGAATGGTTCTCCTCATGGAATGATGTGGAAGTGTTTTCATTGTGGCATCATGGTTTGGGTTTAAGGAAATTTACAACTAGTTCAACTACAAGGGGTGCTCCATCAGAGGTATAGAGCAAGGAGCTTTCACTTGTCATTGTTATTCGGATTCCGATGTTTTAGAGCGTATGGAATTACCATCGGTACCAGGCCTGTGTATTTATGCATGGGACGCTTGCCGAGCAGCGATGAGAAGGGGAAGCTGGTCTTACTGGTTTCTTTTGCTGGGTTGGGGTCTTGCTTTGTAGTTTTGAATGAGTTGTTTTTGGCTTTGAACGGACTGTGGAGGCTTGATTGTCTTTAATTCGTTGATGTCAGGTTGTTTTACCCTCACCCCTTAAAAGAGTGTTTTTAATAAAAAAATTATTTTTCAGTCAGTCAAGAGGATGTGACCACATTTTCAATGAATTTCATTATTTGGTGAGATGGAAGGAATGTTTGAGATTCTATTCATTCTTGGTGTTGATGTAAAGAATATATATGATTAATGGAATTGGGATTTTCATGAGTTAGATGAATCTTTAGAGTACATGGGAAGAAATGGATCTTTTTATGGAGATTGATATTGAATTATAAAAAAATGAATAATTTTCAATGTTATATGCATATTTTTTATTGGAAACATATGTTTTTCTTCATCTTTCTAATGTAGTAGGGGTAGATGTCCATTGCGTCGAGGGACATAGAGTGGTCCCCAGATTAGTGAATCATAATATAAAAGATTTTGGGGTGAGTTTATAATGTGAATTGATCCTACAAACTATTTTATCTTGGAAATATTGACTATGTTACCTCTTTTCATTATTTTGGGGTGAGGAAATAACACTAATAATTCAATACAATATCATTGTCATGCTAAAACTTCCTTAATCATAGGCATGTAGAGTATTGTTGATCTATCATTTTGTGATGGTATTTCAAGGGGTTTCACTGGCCTTATGATTTATTAGAGGGGAATATTTTAGGATTGAATTGGAAATCCTCTATATCCTTAGGATCTTCCATTGGATTATGGCTGCGTTCTAACTCCTTCTCAAGGACTGGAACATGTAGCATTATAAAGATAATGTTTTTAGGTTTCTCAAACATTCCCTTGAACAAACCTTCTAATTTTCAATATACATATGGATTAGATTAATTTATCACATTTTAGAAAATCCAAATACAAAAATTTAAATATGAAATTTATATTAAAATTAATGATATATATTTAATAATTACAATCAGTATTATAGGAAATTTTCAAATTACCCACAAAATTTATCCAATATAATAAAAATTTAGTAAATTAAATTGTATAATTAGAATTATGGGGATATAAATAATGAATTAAAGAAGAAAAATATTGAAAATAAATGTTTAATATAGAATACTCCATGATTTTTTAAAGGGAAATTTTATTTTTTACCTAAAGTCCTACATCACATTAGCGGTTATTTCCAAGGGCTATAGGCCATGCCTCAGAAAACTATGAAGTGTATATTATAAATTTTGACACAAACATTATAATCAGTTATATTAACCATGATCTCGGTGGTAAAATTTTTTAGAAAGATTCCATATGAGGTAGATGAGAGGTTATTTTAGAGTTAAGAGATGGGTTTATGAGGATGAATCAATGAGAGGTATATGTGATTGTTAGCTATGGGATTGGGCTAAGAATTATATCGTCCATTATTATGATTTTATCTGATAGAATATGATATGATGTGATACATTGTTCAGTACTATGGGTTTGAATGTGTGTATGTTGTGGGTATCTGATGGTTGTTGTTAGATGGTATGCAACTATACGTGAGCCTATAATGATTAGTATATACCTTCACCCAATCATAAGTTGATCAAGTATATATATAATCCTATAATATCAGGAAATAGATCAGAAGGTATGGGTAAAACACTAACATAATATATCAAGAATATTTCTAATCCTATTATTATGGATGTCATTTTTAATATGTTAAGTATATATCTAAGAAAAACATTTTATAGTATGTCCCTATATCATCGGTAAATCTAGTTTATTCCTTCCAATCATTTTTTCTTGAATAATTACTTTCAAAAAATCTGGGGAAACTCTATCACACCATGAGTGTTTGTTACTTAATAGAGGATATTTTTATTATCATACATTGGTTATACCCATCTCAATAGAATGAAATATGATAAATTAGATTTTCTTTGACCATAAATATGGATTCTTGAGTAACTAATGGTTTGATTAGTGTGATTAAAATTATTATTCCCACATTATTATCATATTATACATGTATAGAAAAATATTATGTCTTATAATAGGGTAACTATTGGTGGTGTCCTATTGAGAATTATGATCACTCTATGTACATACATCTAAGGGAATATGTTTCCTTTGTGTTCAGTTTCAAGTTCGTGGAATAGGCTTTAATATAGGTGAGTGGGATAGATTATCTCATATTGGGCGTGTAGATATTGTTTAGAATAGATGAGATTAAATAATGATATCTCTATTATATTTTTTATTTTAATTATTATTTTTTAGGATTTATAAGATATAAATAGTAGAGGATCACCTTTGAGATGTATAATAGGTATGTCATAGCATGAATACATTAATTATAATATGGTGTATAAAATTTATTATAGTTTTATTCTAATGTGAATCCATATCATATAATGTTGTTATATATTATATAGATATTTTTTTTTATTTTTTATGATGATACTGGGGGTAATTTCACCCCAAGAGATATAATGAAACCCTCTATGATATTCAACAAATGCCGGCATTTGAGAAGGAAATTCAAAGCTCACATGGCTTGTTAGCTGATATTGGAGGATGTTTATCTTTGGAATATTGTTATAATAAACATCACAAATAGGTTTATCTCCACTAACATCACTAACATGAGTATATCATTCATTGTCATCATAATCATCTTCTAAATCAATAGTTAGAATAAGTGAAGAAAAATCATAAAAATTTTACTACATCATTATCAAAAAATCATCAAATGTTGTGGAAATATTAAATAGAAAGGGAAAAAATAATAAATATAGATTTCATATAATGTTCATTTATCTTCTTTTTATGTCTTGGAGAATATCATTAAAATATTTCCATTATATTTTCAATGGAAACATATAGTTTCTCATTTATAAACCCAATTAAAGTCATTCTAGAATATTCACCATTAGAATACCAATATTTATATGGAACAAGATCCATTCTAGTTCAATAAATAAAATTTTAACAATGATCTTCCCAAAACACATAATTTAGATGATTTTTTGGACTAAAAGTAATTATTCAAATTTAACTAAATTAATGAAAAAAATAATTTAAACAATATTTCACTCAATGGAAAAGTCAAGACATAAAATATATTAAAAATTATTATATATGTATAAAACAAACAAAAAAATTAAATTACATTACATTATAGTTTTTAGTATTTTTTTCAACCCATAAGATATTTCTAGTATTGAAAACATGTAATATTTTTTATTAAAATTATACTATCTATACTTTTCATCCTGAAAATATTATTTTTGGATGATTAAAATAACAAATCATAGTTTTTATTATATTTTTTCTTCTATTTCAATTATATAGGTATTAATATATTTATAATGACATTAGATAATTTTTTGTCAAATATAATTAAATATATTAGTAGTAATTGACAAAAGGATTGATTCATTATATAGACTAATTGAATCCATATTTACTTTATAAATATTTCATCATGTTGTATATATGATCTAGGTTTGTACAAGGTGGAAATTCATGTTTCATACTAAAAGAAAATATATTTATAAAATAAATAAATAAATACTGTATTATGTTTATGAATTGTTCATTCAAAATATATACTAATAATTAAATAATATATATCATTTTATATAACATTTGAATGAATAATAATAGGTTCTCAAAAAATTTCAATGTCATCTATGACTTCATCGAAAATATTCCTTAGTATACAATCAATAATAGCACCAAATTATGGTTTAAATAAAATGGATAGTTACACAAAATACATTTTTGATATGATTTTAGAATATACATTTCATTGATATGAATATTATTATTAATTTTAAAAACATTAAATTAACCTTTATTAATTTACATTGTCATTCACATCATTGAATCAAACCACTTTCATTTCATCATGGAAATTTGACCTTGTGCATTGTAATCCTATCTTATGATTTTTTTTTGAAAAATCCAAAAATAAGATATATTTTATAATTGACCTATCATGTATGATGTAATAGTATAGTTTGATTTTATATTAATTAATGTTAAATAATCATTATTTTCCTCCATGTTTGTTTCATAACTAATTATAATGAATTTAAATCTACTAATGAACACTACTTTGCACTTATGTTCCACATTATTTGGACCAAACAAAAACAATGCAATCTTAAGAGATACTTAATTCATTAATAAAATAAAATCATGAAATATAACAACTTATAAAATTATATAATTACTCATAATTAATTAAGGTATAAAATAAACAATCTAACTTACCATCCAATCATATATGAATGCATTTACTTGATAAATTTTCACTCCTTTTAATTTATAAATGGTGGTGAGTAATTATTATAATGTGATTACATTCCCTATTAATAAAAAAATATTAAAATAAAAGAATTTATATAAAAATATTTTTTAAAAATAAAAACATAATATTAAATTTACTTACAAGATATAGTTTTCAACCTCAATACTATTTAACAATACATTGATATAATCTATCACACACTCTATAGTTATCAATGTTTGACTAAATGTTTTCTAGATCCTCGACTTGGGTAGTAATAGAAATATTAGCTCAATTGGTTTTAATTACTTATCTTCAATTATCATTGGGTGATTATATGTCATAGTGAAATTACACAAACATAATGAATAAAGATCCATGAATTTTTATAGTATAAAACATTTTATAATGAATCATTCAAGATTATTCATATTCCTTACATAATATTTCACAGTTTAACTCCTTATTTTAGTGGAAAATATCCATCAACATTAAGATGTATTTCCAAATAAAACTACCATGGTAAGCTTTAGAGACATATGAAATATATATGTGAAAAATATTGGTGGAATTTTTTCCAAGTCACAAAGAATGACTAGTGAATCATTTTACATTTTTTAACCAAAATCCTACTTTGTATTTGGTCACTAATATCTTAGTAAAAGTGATATATGATATTCACAATGAACCTGAAACTAATTTATAGTAAATATTGAATTCTTATAGAAATCATCTCAAATATTATTATTATATAATCATGAGCTTTAATATTCTTAAATTTTAAATATATTTTATTTACCAATATATATTTATATATATGTCAGTAGAATAATAGTTTGGATGATTTATAATTTAAAACACATTAAGGACTTTTTTTTCATGGTATTTTTCATCAAATAAAAATTGGAAGGAACATTTGACTAATTTCAATCGACTAAATCAAGATGATGTTAATGATTTATACACTTAGTCCATTAATTCATAACGCGAGTGTACATAATCTTTTTTCCATTGACATTTAATATTATTAAAACTAACATTTCATGGATGTTTTTTATAAGAATTATATTTAAAAATTGTAAAACCATTTTGATGACCAAAATACAAAATAAAAATATAAACATTTAATTATTTAATTAAATTGATAATTTATTATAAAATTCATTCTCTTTATATAATTATGATATCCATTTTATAGAAAAACATTTAATGTTATCAATTTAATTAAGAATATCGTAATTTTATACATATTTAGTTTGTTATTCATTATCTATAAATGTAAAAAATTGGTAAATATTCTTTCTATATGGATAATACATAAGTAAAAATCACTAATACCTTTTTAAATGAAAAAATTGAAAAAAAATTAGACTTCTAGATTCTATACTTTTCAAAAAAATAGACAAGTTAATTCCCCATTTTTTACTCTAACCATACATCATTCTATAAGAAATGAAATCATTTATCATCCACAAAAATTACACACATCTCATAAAATACTAATTTATAGATTCATTATTTGTTTAGACTCCCATAATTCATAACTCAATCAACTCATTTATTAGTGGATGAAACTATATGTCAATATCAGTAAAAGGATTAATAACTCAAGATATTAGTATACCAATATTTTTCAATGATTTTTTCACACATACCTATGGTGTATGAGATAAATGTGAATAAAAACAATACATGTTATATGTGATGTATTTATCAATCAAATTGGTCAAACCATCACGTAATAATAACAATCTAATATAACATAATTCAGCTAAAAAGTTTGGATATATCCTATTAAAATTTATCCATACTAATCTATTTTATGGATATACTAATTTATTACTAACATTCTTAATATAAAAAATATTCCATCACAAATTTATTTTTTTGGCATAAAAAGTTTTGGAAATCTCATAATTGACGGAAAGTTCCATACTAATTTTTTATTATACTATATTGGATTTTTTTATTAGGATTCCAAATTGATGTAATATAGGTTTTATAATAATCCAATCCAATATTATGTTAATAAAAAAATTTCCATAGATCATGAAAAAATCTTGGTATATAAGAAATGAATCATGTTAACAATCAATGATTCCATGTAATCATTTTCAGTAATAATTTAATCATTATGTTAAAGGTACTTAATAATTTTAGGAGATAAATAATTCATGTATTGAAAAATCCATACATGTTTTCTCATGATACAATCATATTAAAAATAATATTTTTTTGTCATTTTACCACATACAAGATAATCTATAGTATTTTCATCTTCAATCAATGTTATCATAGACTCTAAAACAAAATTCTTATTGATTAATATAATTTTTATACCAATATTCATATCCACCATCACTAGTTTATATGAATTTTTATCATGAAAAATATATGGAAAATGAATATTTATCAAATTATCTATACACATTTTAGTCGATTATTTATCAATATCCGCTTCAATACATTTCCTTTAAAATAAATAATATGATAGTTATTTTTGAAATATTTTTTTTGAAATGGTAATTAATATTTTAAGCAGTTATCATTTGTATTCAAACATATTCATAAAAAAGATATCTAATCATTCCTCAATTAAAAGTATTTTGAAAATAAATATCTTTTGAATAATTATATCTCACTCTAGATTTATTGGAGATACCATATATTTTGTAAAAAAAAATATATATATCCTAATATATAAATTTAGATGGTTATTAGAAATATTATATGTTTATAAAGTAAATTGTAAATAAAAAAGCTAAAATATCCTATTTAGTAATTAAACAAAACACAATTAATTTAATTCAAAAACAACAACTGTTGATAATATTCTATAATACTATATGATATGAAAATTTTGAACAATTTTTATTTTAAGATATCATATCATTAAAAAAATAAAAAAAATATTTTATTGTTAAATTAAATTTATTATTCTTTTTGTAACCAAATAAAATTTTACCAAACTAATTATAGAGTTTTTTATGACAATAGAAGGCTATTTATAAAAAATTTTAATTTACTCATTTTAGTCTTGTTATATTATTATTCTTTTTTTTGATTTGTATACTAGTATAAATATTGTATAAATTACAAATAAAACAACAAAGGTTTATCTAACATTAATAATTGTATGTCGCATAAAATTAAAATTAAATTTTTGGATTTGATAATTCTACCCAATGATTTAATAAATTATTTTCTAAATATTTTTATTTAGAATATTTCATCATTAATAGCATTATGAGAATATATTTTTGATGATATGGTTTAGAAAATAATATTTAGAAAATTACAAAAATATTCTAATTAGAAATATTTTAATATTTATAAGAATATTTTAATTAATAAGGGTCTTAATAATTTTTCAAGTATAATTGTTTCTAATGAAATGAGAATGAAACCAATAAAATAAGAATGTTTACACTCTATGGAAAAATATATTTATAAAAATAAGTAATATAAATATTATTGAATAATTATGTGTAAAAGTTAGTAATTAGAAACAAAATGTTCAAGACTATATTTCCTATATATTTAGAAAAAGAAAATAATATTATAACATATTTTTTATGATTCAAGGTGTGATTTTTCCCATAATATTGAAAAATTTCACATATTATTAATTAATATTTTTTGTAGACATGTTTGCTATAAGAATACATGTATTTGTTTTTTGAAAAAAATGATATTAAGAAAAATAAAAACAAATTTCATTAAAATAATAAGGTTGAAATTCATTATTTCCAACAAAAACTATTTAGATATTGAAAAGAAAAGAAAAAAATAGTTGTGAAATTTATTTTCCAATAAAATATTAATTAAATAATTGTAAATAAATACTTGATTCTTAATTTTCACCACATCTGATAAAGACTAATTTTTTCCACTTTTGAAAATAAATATTTTCGGTTTTTTTAATTTTTTAAAAAACGATGCTACAATTATACAAATATGTAGTGAATAAAATATTAATTTTGTTTGGGATACAATAGTTGAAATTAATTATTACTTTTTTCTCTATTGAAACTAAATTTCAAAAATTATAATTATAAAATATGTTAATTCCACTATATTCGAGGGTGTTATTTTATTTCTAATATATATAATTGGGATAATACTTAGAAATGTGTATGAAACACCTATTGAAATATTATTTGGGAACCATTATAAATAAACTACAAAAATTAATGTGTTATAATATTTGAATAAAACCTACTCAAGATAGAAGATCCAAGAATATCAAATTTAGTTTGTAATTATTGAAGGATAAAGTTAATTAATGAATAATCATAGTGTACTATTCATATTCTACTAATAGTAAGAAGTTAGTATAAATGGGTCAATATAGAATTCATGAAAAAAATAAATTAAGCAAAAACATATCATATTCCAACATAGTATTGTTAGGTTATGCAACATTTTAAATAGGTGGGGGGGGGGGTTATTTCTGTTAGATAAATATGTTAGGGATGACTATATTTGAATCTTTGAAAATCAAATAGGGTCGAAGATCTGGAGGGGGAGAGTCAATGTTTGTGTCAGGAAGTAGAGCTGGAAAAACCTTCAAGAGAAGATTGAGTAAATGAATCATGGTTAAAGGGAATGAGGAAGGGGGAGTGTCTAGTGTGGGGAAGAATTCAAGTGACCCTATATCCTTGTAAATTACTTCTATAGTTATTGGGAAATTTATTTATATGGGTATCATGACCCATGGTTAGTTGGAAACAATTACATCAATAGCCATATACATTCTTTATTATGGATATAGACTAACCTATAGCCGATATAGAGCTCAAATATGGCTATTTAACCATGATAATACACTTATTTTTTTAGTATTCATAAATGTTATAATAATGTATAAAATATTTCATAAAATTGATAATGTGTATACTATTTTAAATCTTAAAAAAATTAATCTCAATTTAGGTTTTATATTAATTGGATATATCTTTATATATTTTAAAAGAAATTAAATTAATTTATTACCCTTTTTATTTTATAAAAAAATATATCTTTTATAGTTTTTTCATAGAATTTGATATCATTATCTTAGAAAGCATTGCGAAATATTTAACATTTCATAACAAATTCAATATGGAATTCTTGAGTTTCCCTAAGGGCCTAACCATAAAATTTCATTTTATTATAATGATGTAGTATAATTGATTTGAAAAGAATTAGATGTATAAAAATTGAATGTAATTTGGCATTAATTATAATTTATTCACCCATATTTTTTTCACCATCATAAAGGTGAAAAGAAACTAGATATAATCAACTAATAGTTGATTATATTATGATTTTACAATCTCTTCATATTTAATTTTAAATCTCTTTATATATTTGGTTATTTTTTGTAATAGTTTAAATAGTGATTAAGAAAATAACCACTCATAATATTAAAGAGAATAAAACATAACTTACCATTGTATTTAAATTTTAAAATAGGGATTTTATTATTTAACCAATGGAGAGAAGGATAGAAATCTATAATTACAACCATTGAGCACACATCATCGATTCGACATCATAATGGATATGATTTAAAAAACACACCTCATTCAGTGAAAATAGAGATGACCATCATAGATTATGACACACTTTTTATCATTAGAGTAACACCCAACATTTTGAGTCCACCTATCTATCAAAAACACTAAAAATAATCCTAACATTATCAAAATGCTTAATAATATGAGGGTGTTTTGTGTAATGATTAATGACTTTCGTCTTGGATTCCTATTTAATTATCATGATATATAACACATATTTAAGTATAATGAGGTCTATAATTATATAATTTGACTAAATTAATTACCATTATCCTTGAGATATAAATAAAAATAATTGATGAATTTTTTACCATATAGATCTATCATGAAAGGTGACATTTTGTTTTATAATTTTTTTTATAAATACCATTTCCAATTTAAGACCATCATGTTGAAGAATCAGATTCAATATTTTCACAATAAGTTTAGGTATTAGATAATGTAGTATAAAAATAATTTTTGGAGTTTTAATGGAATTTTCCCTATCATAGAATTAATTTATGTCTATAAATTAATATTTTATGCTAGGTATTATAGTATAATTATAGATTTTTTATATCCATCCATAGAATAAGGCTTAATATAACACCTAGTAACATTCAAAAAATGTAATTAATAGTTTAATATCAAGTACATCATGTTCTTAAATTTCAATAATCTTTATATATTAAGGTTTTAGGGAATTAGGGAAACTATTACATAATTAAAAGGATATTTCCATACAATGTTGATTATTTCAGAAAAAATATGTTCTTAAATTGAAAACCTTGTTTTATTCAAGAACATTTTATGCTATTTATGAAAAGTCACTATAGTATAATGTTAGGCCTTTATATAGTTCCTACAAAACTTTAGATCATATTAAAAATATTTGAAAACATGGTATGAATGCAAAAAACTTTATTAAGGGATATAAAAATAAAGGAAAACTGGTATTCTATTCAAAATAATGAAAACTTGTATATTTCACAATAAACATTGATCATATAAAATAATTCATAACCACATTTTAAAATAAAACATTTATCTAATAAAAATTTCAAAACCCTATATAAAACATAGAAAAACTAGTAAGGAATCTTGAGTAATCATATTCATAACCTGTGATAACTCTTTCATTGAACTATTTGAATAGGAGTAACCACATCAGTTTTGGACATCATTTTTTCATTAAAGATAAAATCATTACCCCATGCATGGGAGATATATATCTCATTCTCACCCATTAATATTAATAATTCCAAAGTAATATATCATTTATAAAACATTTATAATAATTCAATTTTTAACTATAAATTCCATGGAAAACTCATTTTAACTAATAAGAAAAAACACATTACATTTTCATATATAAATTATGATAAATATCATTTTTCATTTGAGAACTCATAAATATGAAAAATTACATGATTAATTTCAATTTGATATTTTTTTAAAATAATGAAATAATTTAGTTTAATATTTATAAAAAATAATTTCAATCAAACAAGTAAAATTATTTCTTATGGTAAACATTAAAAAAATTATTTTAACTTTTGTAAAAAGATTCAAAAGTGACCCATATTGAAAACACGAGAATGATTCATTTTTAAAACATTTTTAAAAAACTTAAAAAGTATTTGAAAATTAAAAATAAAAATATTTTAAGTATAAATATTAAATTTCTTAAACATTATCATGAAAATTCTTATGGAGGAAAAAGAGTTGAAAGGAAAATATTAAAACAATTAAAATAAAGTTTTTGTGAAAATGGCATACCTTGAGTTACGTACTACATTGTATATTTTATAAATCATGAACAATAAAATTATTTTAAGAATATACATTCATTGAATCCTTTTTGGTTTTTATTATCATATTTTTATTAATTTTATATTATTTATTTTCATTCTCTATTTATTTACAAAATCATTTAAGTATACCTCAAACGTTTTGAGGTTTTTTGACCCAAAAATGACTCGGTGCATCGAAAATTATCAAAGAGGCCATGGATATATAATGTATTTTATATAATATTTTAATATTTATAAATTTTTTACATTAAATATAATATTAAAACCATCCATGTAAGGAAATTATGAAAAAAGAGACACATCATTCTAAGAGACGATAGTCTGCACGAACCTATGAGCGATATTTCCATTTTTATAATGGATGAAAAGGAAATTGTTATGATAAATTATTACCATTATATAATAATTATAATATAATAAATATCATATTTTATCAATGAATTAATCTTTATTAACATCCATGTGAGGTGGTGATTAAAAAAACTACATCACTTCCTAGAAATAGTATTTTACAGATATGCGTGAGCAATGTTTCAATTTTCCAATGGATGAGTGGGTAAGAAGGTAAGTAAAATTTTATACTTAAATAATAAAAATTATTCTATAAAAATCATATATATCTATTAGAAACACATTTATTAAAATTCATGTGAGGTGGTGATAAAAAATGAAACAAATCATTTTGAGTTGGTGGTACGTGGAACGTATGCATGAGAGATGTTATCATTTCCCGTATGATGAAAAAGAGGTGGAAAATATTTGATATATTAGAATAATATCATTTAAGTGTCTCATTTATATTTTTTAATTATATTCTCATGGAAAGAATATATTTTATGTAGGTTGATAAATAAATAATATTGGAAGTATTCGTTTAAGACTTATACCTCCTCGTGGGATATCATCATTTGGATTAGACATTAAGAAATATAGTATTATTCTTATGCTAAGAACAAGATCAATAGGTCTTGGGAATGATATTTATAGAAGTATTTTTTCATGAATTATTCTATCAATGGTTCTCAGTGTGTGTTGATAAGTGAGTATATGAGGTTCCCTTTTATAAGTGTAGGGAGTACTTTTGTTGTAAATACTAAGAACATTAAAATATTATAAATTCATTTCTCATGTAATGTGGCCCCAATTTAGTCTAATTTCAATTATAGGGTAATTTAAGGAGTAAATTAATCCATCCAATCATTTTTAGAATATATTTAGAGAATGTTGAAGCCTTATCACTTGGAATAACCCTCATCTTTATCACTTTTAACCATTACCATATTTAAAAACATGTATCATAGTAACTATTAATTATATATAAAAGTTAAAATTAAGTCATTAGAAAATTAAAAAATGAATTTTCCAAGTATTTAATCTATTTCTTATTATTTAATTTCATGGTTTTGTAAAAATTACATTTCATATATGTTTTAAAAATGCAACAAAACCCATTTTAATAGAAATTCCCCTTTTAACCATAAAAATGAATTTTTACAAAAATAATCAATAATGTGTCTTAAAAAAGAATTCATTGGATTAATTTTAATCAAAAGTGACATATTTTACATTATAGATGAATAAAAATTTAAATTAACCTTGTTAATTATTTATTAAAATAGAAGAACAAAAATTATTATATTTGAATAAAACATTATAAAGATTTCCAAAATGATAAAAGAATATTTATAAGTTCAACATTACATTTTAAATTTTTTTATTTAATAATGAAATATTTATTTGGTATATAAAAAGTTTTTAATAATTTCTCATTTTATTCTTACATCACAATAATTCCTTAAAAGTGATAGTATTTTTAAAATCATTATTATTCATTATTTACCCAAAAATTAATCTTTTCAGAAAAATATCAAATATTCACCATAATATTTCATTGAAATTATTAAATAAACTATTAAGTTTATTTCATCAAATTAATTTTCTAATATTAATAAATCTAGATTTATAATTTAAAATAATTTTTTTAAAGAAAACCTTCTTTCATATTAAAATGTCCCTTTTAATCATAAATTATTATTAACATTGTTTCATATAATTTAAAAATGAGTGTTAATTTATTTTTTAAATATTGTAGAATAATAATATATTGAATTTTATTTATAATATTAATAAATTAATATTCACTTTAGTCATTTGTTGTGTATATCACACATTATTCAAAAAGATATTTATTTAATGTACTACAAACTAAAATCCTTTTTTGTTACACATAACAAGGGTGATAATCAATTTTTATCAAGAATTAATTAGAAAAAATTAAATATATTCATAAATGTATAAAAATTAGCATGAGGAACCTTGAAAAACAATACATAATGTGGATAATATGAAGAAACTCACTACCTATGTTACGGTACTCACAATGATGTTAGAAGCATTTCATGAGTCCTAACTGGACACCCCACCACTACTATAACATACACTGTATTAAAAGATTATGGAGGATGAAACCAATTTTATTCATACAAAGACAGATAAGTGGTAAATATGTTTTTTATAATTTAATAATACTAGGTAAAAAAAACTCCAAAATCATTTTCAAAACTCTTATAATCAATAGTGTAGGGAAACTAACCATACATTAAAGTGGAAACAACAAGGAGGTGGCCAAAATTTGAACCAAAAATAATATCATCAATAATAACTATAAGTTCATATATTTATTAATAATAATATCATCCTATAATACCCCATTTCGATCAATCAAAATAATAAAATTTTTATGGATGGAATCCTCTATTTATTGAATTATTACATTACTAAAAATGATTAGTAAATGAAACTTCATGACTTTATTATAAAAAAATAGTATCCCATCATAATTAAAAAAATAAATAAAAAAATTTCATTCAATTATCATATGTACTACCATGTAAACTATTAGGTAACACATAATGAACTTGAGAGAAGATTTAAAAATATTACCTTGTGAAGTAGAAAGCAATTGGATGATAAAGATTATATTAGAGGAATAGATGGGATGAAAATAACCAAGAAAAGTAAAATTAAATAATCAATAATTTTTTTTAAAGGTTGGGGCCGAAGCCTCAATTTATTATTTAATAAAAATACCTATTTAAGTCTAGGTAGAGTGAGACCCATTACATAGCCTGAAGGCCCAAGGCCAAGTGGCCTGAATACAAGGCATGAAAGCCCATTTTTTGGCCCAAAGGACCCCTCAGTGAAATGCCAATCATATATGAAATACAATTAGTATCAATTTATAATTCTATTTTCAATGTTTTCCAAGGGAGGTTAATTTTATTAGATGGATGAGAACATCAAATTTTGATATCATTCATGTAGTAAATCATGGATCTGATGTAATATATTTCAATTTAATCCTTACCATTAAATATTTTTTCAAAACAAATATAGAACATGGTTAGAAAAAATGATGTATATGATTGAATATATTGTGTGATGTTTAGTAAAATACAATATCTTTGAAAAATATTAAGAATAATACTAACTAGTATAAAATTTCACTGGACATTTATATAAAGTGTCATATCCAGATTGGGTCCATTTTATTACCACACTATAAAATCCAGTGACAAATTAATTTCCATAAACTCTATAATATCTATTTTGGAAGACTATAAATCTTTATTGGTTATTTTAAATGTTGTTTTTTGTAAAGTTATTTTAATTTTATATTAAAAGAGATAAGAGTGAAAATATAGAAAATTTCATATATTGTAGCTATCATACAAGGAATAAAATCTTCTTATAAACCAAAAAGGTATAGTTAGAGGAAAGTCAAAATACAATATTCTAAATATAGAGATTATTAACTACTCCCAATAAGAAGGTTATCAATATAGATTTAATAAATTTATAATAAGTTAATCAATATACAAAATAAATGACCTATCCCGTTACATTTTTAATAAAATCCCAAAACATCAAGATTAAAAAAAGTGTTATTGTTTCTTAGATGGATATTAGGGTAACAAGTATATTCTTTTAGATCCCAAATACCAATTAAAAGTTAATTATATATATGTATATATAACTATTTATGATCATTTAATATACATCAACATGTGAAATATACCTAGAAACATTCAATAATCCATGGGATATATTTTTAATGAGATTTTAGAAGAGTTCCGTGTAATTTGATAGATGTAATTTACATTTATCGAAGAACCTTTGATGAATTATTAATGAATGTAGTCATAGTTTCAAAGAGGTATGCATATAAATTAACAATAATTAATTAATATATATTCAATTCCATGAAAACAAATGGAATTTAACATTAACAAATATTTTATAAAGGAGCAATTTGAGTAGATATTATGAAAATAAAAATGAGTGAAGAGTTACTAGGAGCCTATATCAGTAAGAATAATTTAGAGTTTTAATAGGATATGTGAGTTTTTAAAGAAAATTAGAGAATTTATTTTCTTATATTTCAAATAAATTTATATATTTAATTGAAAAAAATACCATTTTCATCAGTAGAATTGTGATAGACATCCTTCTTGAAACTGAAGAATAATTTTATGCTTAATCAAATTATATATTTTTTAAATTAAAAATAATTATTTTAGATATTTTATGGTTAAAGTGACTAATAATAGAGATACATACAAGGATATATAGTATACTATATCTTCAGGATTATATATTTTCTGAATTTGTTCTCAACATATTCAAAAATTCACAACACTACCATGAAGAAAAAATTATTTATACAGTTAGTTTTTATTGAATTTTTTAGACCATATATTGTTCTATCTAAGGATTTTTTTAAATGAACCATGAAACAATCACATAATTAGAAAATAAAAAAATGAAATGAAATGAATGATTTAGTGGATCACACTATTATAGGATTTTGACATTAATATCAAGGGAAATAAGTAATATAACAGTATTATCGATTATTACATGTAAAATATGTAATTTTTATGCCTATATGATGCTAATGAGATTAATATTTATTATATGTTTCTTGAAATGTTGTTTTTTAAGATAATTTACATGCTAATTTATAATTTGCTGGATTTTTTAATTATGTAGTTTAACTAACTCGATCTATTTTTAAAATTTCAATAAAATGAATGAATATTGGGAATGACCTGGAGATTTTTCTAAGATGATACCATATTATTCATTATTTATTATGATTTTATCATGTGAATTTGTGGTCATGAATAAAATGTGAATTTTATTTGGGAATTTTTGTATTCATCACTTATCCATGTAAATAAAGGGTCAGGCTAAGAAGTAGTGAAGATTATTTAAGTTAGATTCTTTTTTCCCACACTATATAGAGACACACATGGTTACATAGAATTTTATGAAAATTTGAAAAACATAATAAACATTGTAAATTTCAATGAGATCCCTCATAATCTAATTCAAGCAGAGTACATGTTCAATGTTTACTAAATTAACTTTACATACCCTTCCTAAAAATATATTTGTAATATATAAATCATTTTGTGTGTTTATTACATATCAAACTATTTGGAAACTAAGAAAATAATGTATAAAATAAATTAATTATTATATAAATTCTATAAAAAATGGGTTATCATTAATTTGAGTACTGAAGTTACAGATTCATGATCAAGTAAAAAACATTAATAATAACTTTCGATATGGGATAATATTGAATTATTATGTACAAAACAATGTGATAACCCTATATCACAAAAAAACTATTAAAAATTGAAATAATCATAATCTCAATCCCAAATAAATATTAGAATTGATAGATAATTATAGTTTGAAATATTGGTCAATGAAGACTGATGATATTCTTAGATCGCGAAAAATTATGATCAAAATTACCCTAAGTACATCACTTTTAATATTTATGAGTGAGAAAGTGGATCTTCCAAAAAATTAATATTTATAAGAGAATACTTTTAACTATTATGTATAATATACAAAAAGTAATAGTTTTATAAATAGTTTTTCTTTAAAAGATTAGGATAAATACTTATGGAGATACTAAAACATTAAAGGAAATTTCAAAAAGGAGGCATGGTCGACATATCTTACTTGTAACATGCCGATCTGGATAACCCAATCTAGGTTGAAATGGAACGTAACTTCTTGCATGCATCAACATATTCAAGAGAATATTTACTAAAAACATGGGTCTAATAAACACATTGGAAAAATATTCCCTTGCTATCTATTGAATATCACAGTTGAGCATAAAATATAAGAAATAACCAAAGTAAGCATCAATAAACATGTATAAGGGGTCATTTAAATAGTAAAAAACATCAATATACTATAATATAATGAATTGACATACAATAACCAATATTATACAAATTAGTAAATAAGGATCCCCATATGTGGTTTATTATCCTAAAAAATGATTCAAAGTGAAAAAAATAAATGATATGATGATACTAAAAATCCTAGAGTATGTCCCAATGTCACATATATCCCAATCTATCGACACCTTCTTATAAATATATTATAGGGACCTTTCCATTAGTAATGTACCCAATCATAGTGGATGCATGCACATTGAAGGTACCGTGAATCCTAAAACTACCTCGTTAGTCTCTAAACTAAAAGGGTGATCTTTCAGAACTTCCATATCTATGTATTACCTGCAACCCATGCCCATATTATAGGTCAAAACATCAATCCAAACATTTCCTATACTGAATGTTCTTGGGAGGATAAACATATCACACAAACCAATCCCACAGGTTCTTGGGAGGTCTAATGTACTAAATAATCCCATTCAAGAGGTTATTATGAGGCTCATAATATCACCTTAAACCATCCCTATGTTTCATGGGAGTCCACCATAGGTAATGAGAATAAAAAATTAATATGTACCAATAAAAATGTCCAAATTAAAATGAAAAAACATTCCATATCTTTCATAATATATTCAGACCTAACCAGAACCAATTGTTCCAGAACATCTACCTCATGGACAAGGTTCCCATGTAGATATACACTACACCATCATTAATTCAAAGTGTAATTTATACTCTAAAAAAATTATTACAAAACCCCCTATAATAGAAACACTATTCCTATAATGGCCTAATAGTATGTTTTATCACCTTTGTTGGAAATCCTAGGGCCTGCCCACACACCCACATACAAAATGGTACATGAAACCTTATACTCACACCATATAATTGTAATGGATTTCCTACCTTAGTCATGTAAATACTAAGCCACTAAAAACCATTATAAAAAAATCATGAAAAAAAATCCATCAAAAAACCTCAAACTTGAAGAATTAGGGATACAATAAATAATAACAAGGAAAAAATAATTCAAAGATATAATTATTGTATATTTACTTGAAGGAACACACCATAAAAAAAAACATAAAAAATTGTGAAAAAAATATGTGGGGGAAAAAAATCCGCCCAGGGAAGCCCCTACCAATGTAAAATTATGTGAATGTTGGGTAAGAGGAGAATGAGGTGAAATAAAGGACTTGTTATATATTATATAATTTCACTAAATTAAAAATCTTCCTAGAAGACCACTGGATAGTCACTAGATTCCACCAGCTAGCTGATGGTTCAAGATAGACTGGGAAGGCCCCTAGAAAGTTCAAAAGCTAAACGGTGTCCTTATAATCGCTAGATAATATATCTTATGAATGTTAATATAGTCCTAGACTTCTACTATGAGCCTATTAACCACCTATAAATCCATTAATAGGATAGAAACAATTAAAATACACTAAAATAAAATTTATTAAAAAGGTAACACACCTTGAATTTTTAAGGGGAATTAAGAACTATCCCTCTAATGGATTTATATACATGGGAAGAACTAATTGTATTCATATCCAAAAATATCTCAAAAAATCACTTGAATAAATAATTCTCACTCCCACATTAGTTTTTGGATCTTACCATTCTACCATGACACCATAACAAGATTAATTATCTTCCCACGTATCATCTATATTCTTCATTCCATGATCATAAATGATAATTCCATATTCAAAGTGTATTCCACAACTTTACATCCAAAATTTAAATCATGTGTTCTAGGGGTAGCTCATACTTTCAATGATACAACACATGAAACATGCTTTACATACCTCGATGTCATGGTGGGAGGTCCAATTAAAAATCTACCATTCCAATCCATTATACAATCTAAAACAAACAAAAAAACCAAGGTTATAACTTCCTTTTTTTCATCAAACATTGATGCCATTTTTGGGGAGACACCTAAAATAATACTTGATTTCACATGATAAACGATAATGGTCATCACCTAATGTTTTAATATTAAGGTTTTCTTCTCTGTGGTTTAACCAACCCCTTATGAATCTATTTCACTAGTTAGATAGTTTCATACATAAGGATCAATCATATAACTATCGAATCACCCCTCTCATTCTAATAAAATGATAAGAAAAATGGTCTTCCATAAAGTGAGGAAATGAATCTGAGAAAAGCATCATAGGTAAAATTTGGTCAACTACTAATTGAATGTAATCAATGTGGTAACTTATTCTTTAAATCCATTGAACATGAATCCTTCAGTGAATCAATTTATAGTGATGATAAAGATGGTTATATTAAAATTGTTTAATATCTCTTCTATGAAGTTATAGAATAATTTAAAAAATTTAATCATTATTTTATCACATACATATTTAAATTAATCAGTTAATTATATAATGAAAAATTAGAGTTTGTTAAATGATGGTGAATCTATGAAAAACGCATTACCAGGGAATTTTTAAAAATTAAAATCTCATATAAAAGAACAGAATTCCAATGATAAATCCTCTCAATTAATGAAGAAATGTATTCAATGGTTGAATATACATTTTAATTTAATATCGGTAATAGAGTGAAATTTAACAAATCTTGTAATGATAATACCCACTCTTTATAAAAATTACATAAATATACACTTGGGATAAAGGATGTCTAGTTAGAGGTTAATGATAGAAGAACCAAGGATGTAGATAATTCTATATAGGTATGTATAAAAGTGTATAAGGGTCAAATTTAAAATTTGAAAAATGAATGAGAAGGTATGATGGGATCAGTTAAGGATGAGAAGAATAATCTCAACCTGATGTGTCATTAGAGTTAAGTTAAAATAATAAATATAGACATGAAACATGAAGAATCTTCCCAATATTTGGAATAGAGAGTTAGTACCATGGAAACTTTTAAAAAGATTATTGTTTCTAAAAAGAATATATTAGGTGGAAAAATAGATCTACATCATACATTTTTTCATCTACTATAATCTTATCAAATAAGGAATCCCATAGTCCAGTTAATTCAATTTATACTATTTAATTTTTATATACTAGTGGAAGTTTAAAATAAAAATCTAGAAAAAATTAGTTGAACAAATATAAAAAATATACAACCACATCACTGATATATTCTTGAAATTTTACAAATACTATATCCATAAATGTGTTTTGGAAAATGTATGATATAGTCCAAAAGTTGAAATAAAAAAATATTTACATAACTATATCTAAAGGTCAGAGAATAAAATTCATTGGATATTTTTTTACTATTGGAGGTTTGGAAATAGGGAAACTACATGTTAACATAATAATTTAATTCATTATAATTATATAAGGAGTATATTTTTGGGAAGTAAATATGAATTTCAAGGAAAATATTTTATGCAGAAGGATATATTAAACAATAATAAAAATCATTATACAAAAAATAGATTTCAATTCCATGAAAATATATATAAATATAATAACAAAAGTGATCACAATTATGAATAATTTTGGAATGAAAAAACTATGAACAACTCATATACTAAATTGAATAAAAGAACACAAAAAAATGGATGTAGTTTTAAAAAGAAGACGAATATTCCTTGAGTAGTAAATAGAAGAAGGGATATAGGGAAAATAGTCCCAATAAGTCATTGGAGTGAGAAGAAAATTTTGCCACATCAATAAATAAGTGATTATCCTTTTATAGATGGAAATTAACCCTAATGGACCATTGTTAACTACCTATGAATATAATGATTAAATAATGAAAAATAGAATCCTCAAGGGGATCAACCCAAGAGAGAGATAATATTATTGGATTAATGGTTGACATAATTGAAGAAAATATTGAGAGGATACCAAAGAAAGCTAAAATAAATGATTTTGACTATTTGTGAGGAAAATATAAACTCTCATGGAATTAAGATTGTATGTTCATGAAATTGATACCTAAACAAGAGTAATTAAATAGTATGTTTTTAATATATCTAGTTACTATAAGAATCATGACTGATAAAATAGAAAAAGAATTCAAAACACAATTAGAAGTTTAAGAATATGCTGAGATAATTTATAACAACCTTTTCACCATAATAAAAACTTTATAAAGGGATAAAAGAAGTAAAAAATAGTGAATAATTATTTCTTTTTGAAAATAATAAGACAATATCTTCTAATAAGAACTATTAATAATGGATTAAATCCATGCTTCCCATAGAAGTTTAGTAATACTCAACCAATCCACAAACATGGGTATTATACATGGAATTTAAGGTGAAAAAATGGGGTAAATGATGAATTTTGTATTCAATATATAAATATAACACTCATATATATTGATTTACATTAACAGTTATCTTCTTTAAACATATCAATTTAAATATTTCAATTGGTTTTAGGCCTAAATTTTTGTTATATTATACAATTATCTAATTTTGAATAAAATTAACCATGATGATGGGATATTGGATGGAAACCTTCAGGTTGTGATTATAAGAGAAAGATACTAGAGTTGTATAATCATAAATTTAATAGTTTATTTGGAATAAAACATACAAAATTAAAGGTTGAGGTATGAAAATAACTTCTTATCCCATTTGGTTGTTGTGTAATATGGTTTTTAATGTTTAGAAATTTCTAACTAAAGAAAATTATTTGAAACAAGGGGAAAGAAATACTTTATCCTAAATGTTTTTAATGTGTTATATCTAGATGATTTGATGTTATTAATTTCATGAAAAATACATCTAAACAACCCTTGGGAAATGAATCTTAATTGGTATAACATTGCAGATAGTATTTAGATAAAATGTTTTTCTAGAATAGTAACTCATGTTTTTTAGATAGAGAATAACTCATACTGATAAAGAGTTTATTTATTGATGTATTATTTTTAATAGAAATTGGAATCCCCCATTCTCTATTGAATGTCAGTTTATATTTCTCTCAAATGTTATATTTTAAGTCAAGTGATGAAAAAATAATGGGGTTGAAAAAGGGAGAATAATAACTTTTGAATTTAACAGTATGACTGGACCTTATATTGAATGACATACATTAAATTTATTATAAATAAATGGGATATGGATATCATTAAATTTATTAGTGAACTGGATATTGAAAAAAAATCTAAATGGAAATATTGAAGTACATAAATGGTTTAATAGAGAATATGTCTTTTGTTCATTCAATATAGTTGTGTAAATTGAAATTCAATGTGTTCTGAAGTTGGGTGATAGTGGAAGATCTTAATAAATAAGATGATGACACTGTCCAAATAATGATGGTTAAAGAAGAGTGATTCTACTATCTTGGAATACCTGTATAGATATATTCTTGGTAATAGCTATATAAAATTTAGGCTTGTAGACTCTATATGTATGGAATCACGATAAGTGCTATAAGAAAGAATAAAACCTTTTTACTACTGGTTCTTGTGAAACAGAGGATCTAGTTTCTATATAAATTTTAAATATATAATGAAAAGAGATAAAAATTATGAAAAAGGAGAGAGCTACTATCCAAGTATTTTTTATTTAAGATTGTTGTTTCGTTCATCATTGAATATTTCTTAGATGAATACTTGAAGAATCTCATGAAAAGTTTTAGTTTTAATGTCTCTAAAAGATATTTCAATACCCAAAACTGAGTAATTAAATTCTATTAAAACATTATAGTTATTTTGAATAGATTTTAGTATTTAATAGTAAATATAAAATTAATTTTAAGTCTCTTGAGTATTTTTATTTATTGGAGAGTCCTTCAGATGAATTAAATCGACTCTGAAATTATTTGATGTATTCTAGAACTCTAGATATTGGGATGAAAACTAGATGTTTATTTAAATTTATATTAGGGCCATTTTATCTTTGTTATTGAAATATTAAAAAATATATACATTTAAATAAGATTCATTAAAATTCCATAAGATTCATAAAAATATTCTCAAGAAATAAAATTCAAGGATGAAAATGAAAAATGCATGATGATTTTATAAGTATATATAAATTTTATAAGACTTTATTATATTCAATATAACTGTTGGATGAGAGTGTAAGATATTTAGTTTAGTGTGTATAAATTTTTATTTATTTAATACTATTTTTATTCATGTAATATGTTTCAAAAATGTTTATGATATTTTTATAGATGAAGACTAAATCTAGATAAGTCCATCATCTTTCAAAAGATGAATAAGATGTTTCTATTTTGATTCATAATATGTTGTTAAACTAGAGAATATATTTTCATTTTTTAATAAATATAAGAGTTTCATTAGATTATATTAATTTCATAAGTGTTTATAATATTTATAATATACTCTTCTAGAGAACACTAAAATAAAAAAAAGTCAATTATTTTATTTATGAATCATTAGATTTTTTTTTTCTGATTTGTAGTTGAGATGTTAGAAATGTTAATTATCATACATATTATGTAATATGTTTAGTTCTGACAATAATATTTTATAAAATTTTAAACTTATAATGATTTTTTTTCTGGATATAGATAATTTTCTAGAATAAATAATCATAAGGGATATTAAATCAATCATTGTAGGAACTGAATTTCATTAATTCAAATATACCAATTAAGATTCATGACTAATGTTGAATTATTTAGAATAGTATATTCACACTAATAAGTATAGTATTAGTATAATATTTTATATTAGTGTTACTGATTCCATTTGAGTATTTAATATGTTATGCTGTAATTATATGTTCTACACCATGAAACCAACTGAGGGAAAACTTCCCAATGCTAGTTCTATAATTTTTGATACCTTCAATACATGATGAAATTGTAAACTCTATAACATGAGTTCAAGACCAATGTGGTGGTTCTCATCTATGGTTCTTTCATATCCAACCTTTGTGGTTTCCTCTATTTTGAGTTTTTGTACTTATATACCTAAGAAGCATTGTACTTTCTTATATGCTTCTATAATGACATGGTGTTGTAGAGGAAAGTTGTTGTCTCTTACAAAGGAGTGTCATTAGTGATACTACTCAGTTTTATTTTTTCATCAATTAGATTGATTTACTAGGGTTTTTTCTTTTTATTTTTCTCATATTTCATTTTTCTATGATTTTAGTATCTCCATATCTAGGTTTTATTATTCCCACATATTAGTCTCTCAGATATTTTTCTATCCCTGGATTGTTCACTAGTGATGGATATTGTTGGTGTTTTTCTTCTTAATATGTTTATACTATTTTTTTAGATTTTTTGTTTCTATAATTAATTTTATCATCATTTTTAATGTTATTGAGGTTGATATTACTTCTAATATAATTGGTTGAAATTTTTTCTTCATGTGGTTCCAAGTTGTGGTAGGATTTTAGGTTTTCTACTAGTGGATTTGAGGTTTGAAATTCACGAAAAACTATTAATATTTGGCACATTTATTTAAAATTTAAGGTGTTGTATATGTAACATAGTTATAGTTATTTAATTATTGGTGTCTTAGTATGACGTTTAATGTTTTCCTTTCCATATTTTAGTTTTCAACAATTTTTCAAAAAGTATACCCCATGGATTTTTATAATATACTGTGTAGTTAGGTGTTTCTCTAAAAATATTTCTCTATTGGTAGTCAATTTATATGTTTGAGTATCTTTTAAGGTTAATAGTAATCAAAAAGTGTATTTTAAAAAATAAAATAACACTACTACAAATCTGGGCTATAGCCATGGACTTATAGCCACGGTTTTATAGGTTCGTGGCTATATCTCTTCTACCGCCACGATTCATATCCCTCTCCATGGCTAAATCATAACCCATTTTTTTCTCCCAATTATCATCGGGCGCCTCCTCTGCCCTCTCGCTGCGCCCTCCTCCTCCCCGACGCCTCCTTGCCGCGCCCTCCTCCTTCCCGACGACTCCTCGCCGCGCCCTCCTTCTCCCCGATGCCTCCTCGCCGCGCCCTCCTCGCCGCTCCCTCCTCCCCGACGGCTCCTCGCCGTGACCCTCCTTCCCGACGTGACCCTCCCCCCCGACGCCTCCTCACAACAACCCTCCTCCTCGACTCAGCTCTTCCGACGTCTCCTCGCCGCAACCCTCCTCCTCACCGCGACCCTCCTCTCGGATGCCTCCTCCCCGACGCCTCCTCCCCGACTCCTCTCTTCCGACGCCGAGGCAAGTTTTTATGTATGTAAGCATATGAATTATATAATATTCTTCCTAGTTCACAGAGTTGCAGAAATTTTCTCTAACCTTGGGAGGTGATGAGCATTCTATGTATCATCGGTTTGAGTATGGGTTAATGTTAGACATACTTTCAAAGTTTTATCACATTTTCTTCCTAATTATGAAGGATATAAAATGTACCTTTTTATTAAAATTGAGCTTGAGGTGAATAATTAGGAGATAACAGGATCATAATGATCTATTAGAAGTAAGAATAGGAAAAGAGATTATTCTACAAGTTGTGGATGATGATCAATTGGTTAGGGAAAGACTTTATCATTCCCTTCTTCTAGAGTCAAAGGATTCATTTTTTATATGTGGAATAAATATACACACTCAGATGGTTTTCCATTTTGACCCTAGGAAGTATCACTCATGTAGATATGGGCCATCTTCTAATGATTTTTCATTATGGTTGGAGTGGCGGTTATAATTTTACTTTTACAAAGTAATTGTAAGCACAGTTAGTGATTTCTAGTAGAGTGGGATATATAAATTATCTAGGAGGTCAGTATGTGGTGGATTTAAAGGCACTAAATGGATGGTTTAATAGTTTTATATAGATCTAGGGAACCATATGTAATTTATGTAGGGTCATTGTTTTAGTTTTATGAGGTTTTTTATTTTATCAAGCATTGATGGATTCATCTCATTATTTTATGTCCGTTAATATCATATATAATATATATTTTTCTATTGTGTTCCATTAATTAGTTTTATCATTTATAACGATTTAGGGATGAGGGAGGAGGTTATCATATGGTCTCTTTCTTATAATGTTGAAATTTGCAGGATGCAGTGCAATGCAGTTATTCGCAACAGGTGTTTTCTCATATATTCGTTGAATTATTTGTAGTTCTCTCCAAGAATTTTCATTTCCAGTTTCACTTGAGTTTGTTAAACATTTTTACACTACATCTCAACAGGATGCAGTGCAATGAAGTGATTCTCAACTAGTGCAGGAGGGCAGTGGGGGGTGTCCAGGGTCTGTACAGGGGGATTTTATTTTCCCCTTTCATAGAAATTAGTAGAAAGTGTATACAATTACAAAAATAACTCCTCTAATTGGTAATGACATCCATGCCACATATCCATCATACAAACTGATGAAATGTTTTTGTATTGAGGAGAAGATACTATAATCCCATGCACCATTTTCTAGGGGGTGTCATAGGGCACAACAATGTGAGATTTTTTACTTTTACAACACTTCACACCAAGATTTCACTTATTTGCAGTTTAATGTGCTAGTTCTGTTTTATCTTGTTTCACCCCCTAATGTGTAACGTGAATACGTAGATCAGAAGTGGTAAGACTTGCACAATGTTCAGAGACATTGAGAGAGGTAGTAAAAGATACAATGTACTAGAAAAATTCTGGTCACAGTGTGCTAGTTCTATTTTCCTTTGCATCTCTTTTCCTTTGTCTCTAGTTTTGACCAAGGAAATTCTAGGAGGAAAAGTAGCTTGGCGGGGAGTTTATGATAGCCCCTATGTCACTACATAGTTCTTTTATTGTTATTTGGTTAAATAGAGTTTTGGTTTTTATCTCCATGGAGTTCCAGGTCATAACATGGAAATTTTTGAGGTTTCCATACTCTTCATGGTTAAGGTGCATGGTTTGAGGAAAATAGTATGACCTCCCTTCGTGAGGATAATTTTAAGTTCATTTTGAATTGCACACAATTTTTTAGCATGAGTTGCGCATAGACAAGTATAAACCATGTAGCCCCTTGGTGAAAAAATGTAGGATCCTTGGGCCAGTGCAGGGGGGCTGGGGAGGGGGGACAGGTGCAGGTGGGCTGGGGTAGCAGGGGGCTGGGGGGGGGGGGGGGGCTGGTGCAGCTGGGGGCTGGGGTTGGGGGCTGGTGCAGGTGGGCTGCGGGGGGGGGGGGGGGACTGGTGCTGGTGGGATGGGGGGGGGGGGGGGCTAGTGCAGCTAGGGGTTGGTGTTGGGGGCTGGTGCAGGTGGGCTGCAGGGGGGGGTGGAGGTGTGCTGGGGGTGGCAGGGGGGCTGGGGGTAGCAGGTGGCTGGGGGGGGGGGCTGGTGCAGGGGGCTGGGGAGGGTGGGGGAGACTGGTGTAGCTGGGCTGGGGGTGGACTAGTGCAGCTAGGGGCTGGGGGCTGGGGTTGGGGGCTGGTGCAGGTGGGCTGCGAGGGGGGGGGGGCTGGTGCAGGTGGACTGGGGGGTGGGGAGGGTGGGGGGACTGGCACAACAAGAGAGAAAATAAAAAATCTGAATGTGAGGAATTTCTGTGACAGTCAATTCTTTGCACAGGCACATTCAGGTTCACAAGCCCAAGCTTCTTGGAATTTCTGAACCTAAAGCTTATTTTTCATTAGGCTTTTCTGGACTTAATAAATTTGGTTTTAATTTGGTTGCTGCTAGTGGTTCCACTAGTTAGGGGGATCTTTTATGGGTTTTTTTCTCATTATTCATTCGAAAAGGTTGAAGTTATTGCCATTAATGAGCAGATTATCTCATGAATGTATGTGATTCAATTTCCAGCATTTCTCTTCCTAAATTTGCTTCAGATCACCATCCAATTCTGGTTAGTTTCAAGAGAAAAGAGCAAAAAATGCCTCTTCCTTTTTGATTCAATAATGCTTGGTCTTTTCAGACTGAATGTGACAATCTTATTAAAAGTTTCTGGTTCAGCATGAATTGTAGCTGGGGTGAATCGACCTTCTATTACAAGTTGAGGTTACTAAAGTCCCAACTGAGAATTTGGAGCAAGGACAATTAGAGTGGGTTGGATAAAGAGATCCTCACTCTCGAGTCGAATCTGTAACATATTCAAGATGAAGCTACTAATTCTGATTTTAGTCAGGACATTTCAATAGAATTGGGTGTTATATCTAGGCTGAACTCTCTTATTACAAAGAGGGAAGGTGTTCAAAAGGAAACTTTCAGAATCAAATGGATACAGGATGGGGACAGGAACACAAAATTCTTTAACTCTATTCAATGAATTCGAAGGGCCAACTGGCCTTTATCTTTTCTTAGAACTGGATAATGCATCTTGCATAACAAAGAAGCAATCGTTGAACATGTTGTTGACTATTTCACTAAGCTTTTCAATGGACCTGGAATGGAGGTGACCTTAATGGATGGTATTGTTCCTTCGATGGTTTCTGATGAGGATAATATTTTTCTCACAAGCACCCCCCATGAATTTGAGATTAAGGATGCGGTCTTCAGTTTCAATGCTGGTAGTGCCCCTAGTCTGGATGGATTTAGCAATTCTTTTTATTTAAAGTATTGGGAGGATATTAAAGTGGAAGTTTGTAAGCTGGTCTCTTCTTTCTTCACCTCAGGGGTGCATCCCCATGGTTTCAATGCCCAATTTATCACTTTGATTCCTAAAGTTGAGAATGCTTGTGAAATTCACCTCTTCAGGTGAAATAACTAGATTGAGTCGAGTGATATTCTTGATATATTCGATCCAATGAGTAATAAACCTCTATGGGACATTCCATGTTCTTGATTACAAAGTCTTGGAAGCAATTTCTGAGTCAGACTCAATCCATAAGCAGCTCTGTCATGCTGAGGTGAAAAACTAGTTCTTGATTGTTGAACAACCTTAAATTACTTGTAGTACACACAATAAAAAAAATGATTCCACTATTTCTAGAGGAAGATTCTATACCTTCTCGCTGCATCTAGCCTTGGAGACCTGATCAAGCAACTTGGGTACCTATAGGTGAGTGTTAAATGACATCCCAAATAGAAATCCAGCATATTCCTATAGTTTCTGGTCAAAGTTATATCTCAAAAATAAGTATTGATCATTTTCTCTATCCTGGAAGTAAATAGATCAACCAGAAACAATATGCGACCCTGATTTTTTAAGCTAATCATGAGTTGCAATTTGATTTTTTCATATTTTATAGAGAATAAAAAATCTGGATAAATGTATGAATGGTGATCTAAAGTCTATAAGCTATTTTGGTGGTCTATTTGGGTTGTTTCATTCCATCCTGTAGTGAAATCTAGTATTAAACTGTCCAATCTGGTTTTTCTTCCATATGATGATGTCATAGTCCATGAAAGCATAACTCTAAATATTCAGATTATCCTGTGTACTCAGCAGACCATCATGACTTTGATATTGTGAAATAAATTCATCAATGATCATATGAGATAAATCTAGTGGTATGATAACAATGTCCTGCAGGGGGGGGGGGGGGGTGCTGTCCAGGCAGGGGGGAGGGGTGTCCAGCAGGGGGGAGGGGTGTCCATCAGGGGGGGGGGTGCTGTCCAGGAAGGGGGGGGGGGGCTGTCCAGGCAGGGGGGAGGGGTGTCCAGAAGGGGGGGGGGGTGCTATCCAGGCGGGGGGGGGGGGGGGGGGCTTTCCAGGAAGGGGGGAGGGGTGTACAGGAAGGGGGGAGGTGTCCAGGAGGGGGGGGGGGGCTGTCCAGGCAGGGGGGGAGGTGTCCAGGGGCGAGTCCAGTGTTCAGGGGGGTGTCCAGTGTCCAGGGCGAAGAGGGGCTACAGGGGGGGCTATCTAGGGGGGCTTTACAGGGGTGGGGGGTGCAAGGGGGAGGGGTGTCCAATGTTCTTTCCACTTTTTAGGTGATTTAGAGGACGAGGTTCAGAATTAAATGTATCCATGTATGAGAAGAGTAAGATAGGGAGGTTCAACTAGAAAGATAAAAGGGATTACTCATATTTTTCTCTACCAATGGGGACTAGGTCTATGAATATGTCAAAGGACAAATAGAAGGAATGTAACCCACCTCTCCAAGGTGGTCTTTTAGTAATGGGGACTAAGTGTTTATGCCTTTTTTTCTGTCCCTTTCTTCAATCATTCATGTATTATTCTAATATTTAGTTATGAATTGTCTAGTTATTAAGTAGTTTATGGTATTGTAGAAGTTAAGGGCTACACTCTTCATCGGTTTTAGGAATGATCCTGATTGAGGATGGTCCCTATTATTTTTCATGCTGAAAATCCTGCTTGGGAAGCTCTCTCAAAGTCTCTATAGTCAGGTATGTCCTGTAATTGAAGGTTGTTCAATCTAGTAGCTTCAAGAATCCATTTTTCTTCATTTTTTAAGATGATTTAATCTTTGGAAAATTTGTATAATTACCTAAATCATGTAAAATGTGTCCTTTTTTTCTGTCTACAGTTGACACACTAATCACATATATATAAGAAGTTGTTATATCTCATTTCTTTTTCCACTATTTTCTTATAGGTGGTTTCTTATGATAAGACCGGTTCTATCCACCACCATCAAAGACAATGAGTTCCAGATTTGGGTAAGGTTTATTCCATTTTTATTCTTTCAGCCACCTATGTTCAATATATGAGTAGTCATTCAATTTGACATTACCGTTTATCTGCTTATAGGGTGCTTCTTCTGGTGCAAGATCCCAATCAACTGACTCAGGTACTATATCAATGTCATCATTGTACCTAACGGTATGTAATAACTTATTCCATCATGCTTTTTGTTTTATGTACTCTGAATTCTTTATTCAAATTACAAAATTGTAAATGTGATTTTCAAAATATTCTCTTAATGAAAAATATAATTTTATCTTATGAAATTTAATTTCTCCATGCATCCAAATCTAACATATCATTCTTTATACATTGACCATCAACTATTCTCTATACTTTCAAGGGAGTTATATGATTATTAGCTTCTTTATTGTATTTATTACTCAGCTCAATTGTATTATTATCACATGATCATCAGTAGTTGCATTTTTTTGGTGCTCCAACTCTTGTGTATATAGATTCATATCATAGTCTTTCAACTTTTCTACTACCGGGTATGTTATACCTGAATCGTCTGATCATAGGGTGTCTACTTAGCGTACAATTTTATTGGACCATCCGATGATCCTCCATTGCATATTGTATTCTCACAGCGCATATTCTTTCCTCTGATTGCAGTGTACTCCATCCGATGATCAATCCGATATTCTCACTCTACCCATTCGTGTCATTGCACAACCCCTTCATTTG
Source organism: Viscum album (assembly GCA_963277665.1). NCBI lineage: Eukaryota > Viridiplantae > Streptophyta > Magnoliopsida > Santalales > Viscaceae > Viscum > Viscum album. Next base: position 44,091 of record CAUJRU010003142.1, read on the forward strand.
GTTGTTTTACATTAAAATTATCATATTGTGTCTGGTTATCTTGAACCATTTCATCTATGATTATAACCTTCTGATAGTTACTGCATGCGGAAGTATTGCTAGATCGCCTCTATCCGAGCAATGGAGTCTTGGTTTATCTGAGCATCTCGGTTGGTGTATTTATGTCTGAACATCCCCCCTGCCCGCAAAACCCACCCTGCCACCTTCGAATCAGCCCGCACCATCCCCCCAACACCTAAAACCAGCCCCTTTCAACCAGAATTCCAGCCTCCTCCAGCTCCCTTCGCTCCTGGTCTGAAGATGTTTCCCCGTGGATGTCGCTGGATTGGGCCAACACGCTGCGGTCACGCTGCGGTCACGCCGCGGTCACGCCGCGGTAACGCCGCGGTCACGCCGCGATCACGCCGCGGTCACGCCGCGGTCACGCCGCGGTCACGCCGCGGTCACGCCGCGGTCACGCCGCAGACATGCCGCGGTCATTCCGCGTTCATGCCGCTGTCACGCCGCTGTCACGCCGCGGTCACGCCGCGGTCACGCCGTGATTTGGCCCTGCTCCAGCCACATCCAGCCCACACTATCCCCCTTCCACCTTCATTTCAGCCCGCTTCCACCAGCATTCCAGCCTGCAACAGCCCCCCACACCTTCGAATCAGCCCGCACCATCCCCCCAACACCTGCAACCAGGCCCCTTCCACCCGCATTCCAGCCTCCTCCCGTTCCCTTCGCTCCTGGCCGGAAGATGTTGCCCCGCGGATGTCGCTGGATCGGGCCAACACGCTGCGGTCACGCCGTGGTCACGTCACGGTCACGCCGCAGTCACACCGCGGTCACGCCGCGGTCACACCGTGATCACGCCATGGTCACGCCGTGGTCACGCCGCAGTCACGCCACAGTCACGCCATGATTTGTCCCTGCTCCAGCCACATCCAGCCCACACCAGCCCCCTTCCACCTTCATTTCAGCCCGCTGCCATCGACATTCCAGCCCGCAACAGCCCCCCTGCCACCTTAGAATCTGCCTGCACCATCCCCCCAACACCTGGAACCAACCCCCTTCCACCCGCATTCCAGCCTCCTCCCGCTCCCTTCGCTCCTGGCCGGAAGATGCTGCCCCGCGGATGTCACTGGATCGGGCCAACACGCTGCAGTCACACCGCGGTCACGCCGTGGTCACACCGCGGTCACGCCGTGGTCACGCCGCGGTCACGCCGCGGTCACGCCGCGGTCACGCCGCGGTCACGCCGCGGTCACGCCGCGGTCACGCCGCGGTCATGCCGCGGTCACGCCGCGGTCACGCCGTGATTTGGCCCTGCTCCAGCCACATCCAGCCCACACCAGCCCCCTTCCACCTTCATTTCAGCCCGCTGCCACCAGCATTCCATCCTGCAACAGCCCCCCCCCCCACCACCTTCGAATCAGCCCGCACCATCCCCCCCACACTTGCAACCAGCCCCCTTCCACCCGCATTCCATCCTCCTCCCGCTCCCTTCGCTCTTGGCCGGAAGATGCTGCCCCGCAGATGTCGCTGGATCGGGCCAACACGCTGCGGTCACGCCGCGGTCACACCGCGGTCACGCTGTGGTCACGCCGCGGTCAGGCCGCGGTCAGGCCACGGTCACGCCGCGATCACGCCGCAGTCACGCCGCAGTCACGCCGTGATTTTTCCCTGCTTTAGCCACATCCAGCCCACACCAGCCCCCTTCCACCTTCATTTCAGCCTGCTGCCATCGGCATTCCAGCCCGCAACAGCCCCCTTCCACCTTCGAATCTAACCGCACCATCCCCCCAACACCTGCAACCAGCCCCCTTCCACCCACATTCCAGCTTCCTCCCGCTCCCTTCACTCCTGGCCGGAAGATGCTGCCCTGCGGATGTCGCTGGATCGGGCCAACACGCTGCGGTCACACCGCGGTCACGCCGCAGTCACGCCACGGTCACGCCGCGGTCACGCCGCGGTCACGCCGCGGTCACGCCGCGGTCACGCCGCGCTCACGCCGCGGTCACGCCGCAGTCACGCCGTAGTCATGCCGTGATTTGGCCCTGCTCTAGCCACATCTATCCCACACCATCCCCCTTCCACCTTCATTTCAGTCCACTGCCATCGGCATTCCAGCCCACAACAGCCCCCATGCCACCTTCGAATCTTCCCGCACCATCCCCCCAACACCTGCAACCAGCCCCCTTCCACCAGCATTCCAGCCTCCTCCCGCTTCCTTCGCTCCTAGCCAGAAGATGTTGCCCCGCGGATGTCACTGGATAGGGTCAACACGCTGTGGTCATGCCGCGGTCACGCTGCGGTCATTCCGCGGTCACGCTGTGGTATTAATATTTTTCCCTTTCAGAGCTTCTTTCAACGAAGTATTAATAGAGGATGGCTTGCAGAATTTCTGTACAATTCTGCACTTATCAGTGGCATGGCCTATCATCCTGCAATGCTCATTGTACTTTGGTATGTTTTCTAATAAAAAACATACCTCAATAAGATGATCATTTATATCAATAGAAACACGTTCCTGGGGCTGTAGAAAGGGCCCGAGGGAGGGGTGTCCGGCAGGGGGGTGTCCAGCAGGGGGGGAGGGGTGTCCAGGGGGTGCAGGGGGTGTCCAGTGGGGCTGTCCAGTTGGGGCATGGGGGCTGTCCAGTGGGGTGCAGGGGGCAGGGTGCATGGGGCAGGGGGGCAGGGGTGTCCAGCAGGGGGAGGGGTGTCCAACAGGGGAGGCGCTGTCCAAGCAGGGGGGAGGGGTGTCCGACAGGGGGGGAGGGCTATCCAGGGGGTGTCCAGTGGGGCTGTCCAGTTGGGGCATGGGGGCTGTCCAGTGGGGTGCAGGGGGAGCATGGGGGACTAAGGGGGGCATGGGGGGTGCAAGGGGGTGTTCAAGGGGGCTGTCCAGGGGTTGCAAGGGGGTGCAAGAGGGCTGTCCTGGAACCTAAGCCCATGCAGGTTATGAATGTCTCTATAGAGAAAATGCAGTGCTGTCCAGATCTGGAAAATATCATAAAACATCCCACAGATACTTCACAGGAACCAGGTATAACTATTTCACCACCTATAGATAGTGAGCACGGTGCTATAAAATCTGGTAACTCTATTTAAAATCATAATTCCAATGTTTTGTTTAATGAAGTACTACATGAAATCTGATTATTTATGTTGATGACATGATTACAATTTGTAAGAACATGAGCCTCATAATTATTGTAAAATCACAAAATAATGGTAAGTTTGAAGTGAAAGACTTAGGCATAGCTAATAAAACCATAGGCATTGAAATTGTTAGAGATAGAGCAAATAAATTTTCTTACTTATCTCAAAATGGTTAAATATTAAATATTAAAAATAGACACATGTTTGAATCTCTCAAAATTTCCAATGTACTCCTAGTAAAACACTTTAAATTTTCTTCAACACAAAAACCCATTGCTGATGATGATATTCAATTTAGGTGTAAAATCTATTATGATAATATTTTTGGTAGCATTATGTACTCTGATTTCCATGGGACCTGATATTGCCTATGAAATCTACAGTCATAGCAGATTTATGACCACACCTGGTGCAGGTGGGATGCGGGGGGGGGGGGGGGGGGTGGAGGTGGGCTAGGGGGTGGCAGGGGGGCTGGGGGTAGCAGGTGGCTGGGGGGGTGGCTGGTGCAGGGGGCTGGTGCAGGTGGGCTGGGGTAGCAGGGGTGCTGGGGAGGGGGGACAGGTGCAGGTGGGCTGGGGGTAGCAGGGGGCTGCGGGGGGGGGGGGGGGGGGGGCTTGTGCAACTAGGGGTTGGGGGCTGGTGCTGGTGGGCTGCGGGGGGGGGGGGGTGGAGGTGGGCTGGGGGTGGTAGGGGGGCTGGGGTAGTAGGGGGGGTGGGGAGGGGGGCTGGGGTAGCAGGGGGCCGGGGGGGGGGGGGATGGTGCAAGAGTGATGAGGGGGAGCTAATACTAAATTTCTTTATATTGTAGAGTATGCACTAAAAGAATCTATACCATGTCCAGCTACTATAAAGGTATGGTGTTTATTTTTTATCTCTATGTTGTTAGAGTTAATTGGTATTGAAGTTACTCATTCTTTTATATCATCAATTTTAGTTTAAATTTAGTTCTTAAATCCAAACACTATATAATTCTTATTGGATCCATACATGCCTTTAGTAGAGAGGTCCATGTAATGTTTTAAATTTCATGTGTGTTATGTGATGGTTTCCAACTTTGAAGTGGTGTGGGATCTCTTAGTTCATGATCTGGAGGTATTTGAAATTACTATTTGAATAGATAGAATGATCGATGTTATGTACTAGATTGAATTTTCTCATTTTTGAGTTCAGTTTAAATCTCTTTTTGGGGTCTCTCTTGTCTTTTAGGGTAAGTGGGATTCTAGATTTGGGATAGTAGGGGGGTGTCCAGACAGGGAGGGGGTGTCCAGATAGGGGGGAGGTGTGTCCAGACAAGGGGGATGTCGCTGGACCGGGCCAACACGTTGTGGTCACACTGCGGTCACGCCGTGGTCATGCCGCGGTCACACCGCGGTCACGCTGCGGTCACGCCATGATTTGGCCCTGCTCCAGGACGACACCCTGCAGTGGTTACTCCTCCTTAGAGAAACATTGAATGGTTAGCTCTATAATTTTTCGTATTTCCTCATTCCTAAACTATATCTCCTCTCAACGCTTCCTCTCATCCATCTTTCCACAAAATGTACATAGCAGGTGGTACAAAGGCTCAATTCAACTGAAAACATTGGTTTGGAATTGTCTGGCATATTTTATTGTACATGTATCACATAATATTTGTTCGGTAATTCTTCTTTTTCCTCATCCTATTCAAATGTTTTCCGAACCAGATCATCCTCATCCTCTGCACATGTTGTCTGAACCAGATCAGCCTGTTGTGATGGAAATTCAATGTCTGCTTTTGGCTGTTTTAGATGAAATTCCTTCCATAATTCCCTCATCTCATGTAGCACTCATTGGAGGAGGATGATCACTGCCAAGTTGAGTTTTAAAGGCTGAAAACAATCTTTTTGATGCAATTCCAAAGAGGCTGTTCTATTCTGAGGGCCTATTTCATGCTGGAGTTCCCACATTTCCCCCACAAGCTGGAAAAGGGAGGTCTGTTTTGGGCCTATGCAAACAGGGCTTGTTTGTTATGGACAAAGATGCAACTGGAGACCTGGTTTTCTTGAAGAGTTTCCATGAAGGGTCTTCACTGTAGAGGAGACTAGCTCTGGTCTGTATTTGGTAGTTGCTTCCATGATGGTTCCCACAACCGTTTGACTGAATTTCACACCAAACCAACCCATGCTAGTGACTCTTTTTCGATGCACTATAAAAATCCCATGGCCAACCCACCAAAATCAAACCAGCTATTCCAGGGCTATTTCCACTCTCACTAAAAAAATCCAAACTCAATCCCTACTACAATTCCAAGCTCCCACTTCAATTTATCCACTATGAACTCCTTTCAGTCCCCCACCATTTTTCAATCCACCTAGGCAACCCATCCACAACTTGACCACCAATCAGGCCTACCCACCTCTCAACTTCTAAGCCACCAACCCCACATTTTCCACCAGGCATCCCACTTTAAAACCATTCCAAACCTCACCCAATTCTAACCAATTAAACCATACCCCTTAACATTTGAAGCCCTCATCTAAATTCCTGTTCCAACTCACTTATTTTAGACCCAATCAGCACTGCCACTTCATAAAAATAAGAGCAGCCTACTTAAAATCCAGTCCAACTTAGTTTCCTTCATGCTTGCCACCAAGTATATTGGGAAAATTTTATTCATTTTTCTTCATTTACCTCTTCTTACTGCTGATTTCAGTAGCCGGATTCGGTCTTTTAGCAATAGCCCATGACATCCATCTGTTGTCTAGGGGGTCCAGTGGGGGGGGGGGGTCTGTCCTGGGGTGTCCAGTGTCTGGGGGGGGGGGGGGCTGTCCCGGGGGGTCTGTCCATGGGGTGTCTAGGGGGTGCAGTGGGGGGGGGGGGGGCTGGATATAGGGCTGGGTGTAGGGGGTGGGGGCTGGATATAGGGCTGGGTGCAGGGGGAGGGGCTGTGCAGGCAGGGGGAGGGGCTGTCCAGCAGGGGGGAGGGCTGTCTAGCAGGGGGGAGGGGTGTCCGGCAGGGGGGGGAGGGGTGTCCGGCAGGGGGGAGGGGTGTCCGGTAGGGGGGAGGGCTGTCCAGCAAGGGGGCGGGGCTGTCCAGTAGGGGGGGGAGGGCTGTCCAGCAGGGGGGAGGGCTGTCCAGCAGGGGGAGGGGTGTCCAGCAGGGGGGGTGTCCAGCAGGGGGGGGGGGGGGGTGTCCAGCAGGGGGGGTGTCCAGCAGGGGGGAGGGGTGTCCAGGCAGGGGGCAGGGCTATCCAGCAGGGGGGCAGGCTGTCCGGCAAGGGGAGGGCTGTCAGGCAGGGGGGAGGGGGCTGTCCAGTAGGGGGGAGGGCTGGATATAGGGCTGGGTACAGGGGGAGGGGATGTGCAGGTAGGGGGAGGGGCTGTCCAGCAGGGGGGGAGGGCTGTCCAGCAGGGGGAGGGGTGTCCAGCAGGGGGAAAGGGGTGTCCGGCAGGGGGGAGGGGTGTCCAGTAGGGGGGGTGGGCTGTCCAGAAGGGGGGAAGGCTGTCCAGCAGGGGGGAGGGGCTGTCCAGCAGGGGGGAGGGCTGTCGAGCAGGGGGGAGGGCTGTCCAGCAGGGGGGAGGGGTGTCCAGGAGGGGGAAGGGGTGTCCAGCAGGGGAGGGGTGTCTAGGCCGGGGGAGGGGCTGCCCAGTAGGGGGGCGGGCTGTACGGCAGGGGTGCGGGCTGTCAGGTAGGGGGGAGAGCTATCCGGAAGGGGGGAGGGGTGTCCGGTAGGGGGTGGGGCTGTTCAGCAATCTGTTTTGTTGTCTTTGATTTTGACACCACCTGCACACTAGAAGAAGTAATCTGATCAGGAGAAGGCTCCCCTAGAAGTATACATACTTCTTCAGAACTAGGTGTAGCAGCTTTTGCATCAACAGAATGGTCAGTAGAAGTAGGAATCCTACACTACACTTTCCAAATTCAAAAAAATGAGAAACAGAGGCAGGCTGGTTTTGTTTATTAACAATATCTGCCTCCTTCACTGTGTCTTGTCCATGTTCCTTCAGATTTATGTTTACCTGTGCACTAGAGGCATCACTAGAGGTAGCATAAAGTAAATCTTGTGCCATGAGACTTTCATTTTCCACACCATCCAAGGAGGAAACCTCCTTACTAATGTCAATCTGAGCAGAATCAGATTGACACAGTGAAGGGGGCCTGGGTTCCTTGCTTTGAGAAACCACTTGAGCATAGGAATGGACAGTTGTAGTAATAGGTAGAACAGGTGCAGGATCCACAAATTCTTCCACAATGTCAGCCCATGTTTTATGGCTGGGCGTACAGACCTTCTCATTATCATTCTTGGAGTCATAAACAACCATACCTTGATTAACAAGCTCTGCAAACTGCCTATTAACAGGGTTGTCAGAACTAGAGGTGAAAGCTTTATTGCTTTGTATTGTTTTCCTCTCCAAATCAAGGTTGGAACATGATTTATGATCATGTCCTCGTTGATAACAAAGGGTGCAAATAACAGATCTTCTGCAGTTTTTAACCTCATGATCAATGACCTTACAATCTGGGAAAAATTTTGGTATATTATCAAATTCCACTAAGTTCCAGCTCCTCTTCATCAGTATATAAACAAACTTTGTCTACTAATGTGGAGAAAAGGTCTATTTCAATTATACATCTAGCATAATGGCCAAATCGAGCTATTTCAATTTCTCGATCCATCTTAACTGGAACTCCAACAGCTAATGAAATGTCATGTAGAATTATAGGATGCCATAAAACCCAGTTTAAGCCATAGATTTTAACCCATACATGAACTGAGGTCTTACCAATTTCATATGGGTTGAATTTTCGATCCCAGTGATGTATATGTACTACACCTGGCTTGAGTGAGAGGGAGCCAAATCCCCAGTCATGTATATGTACTGCAGGGGGTGCAGGTACAGGGGGGGCTGGGGGGAGGGGGGCAGGGGGGATGGGGGCAGGGGGGATGGGGGAAAGGTCAGGGGGGTGTAGGGGGTGGGGAGGGGGGTGTTGGGGGTGCAGGGGGGCAGGGGGGAAGGGGGGAGGGGGGGGGGAGGGGGGAAGGGGTGCAGGGGCAGGGGGCAGGGGTAGGGGGGAGGGTGGAGGGGGGCAGGGGGAAGGGGGGGTGCAGGTGCAGGGGGTGCTAGGTGGAGGGGGGGATGTCCAGCAGGGGGGAGGGCTCTCCAGCAGGGGGGAGGTGTGGGGGGAGGGTGTCCGGCAGGGGGGGGGGCTGTCCGGCAGGGGGGAGGGCTGTCCAGCAGGGGGGGGGGCTGTCCAGCAGGGGGGGGGGGGCTATCTAGCAGGGGGGTGTCCAGCAGGGGGGAGGGGTGTCCAGCAGGGGGGAGGGGTGTCCAACAGGGGGGAGGGGGCGGGCTGAGGTTGGGGGCATGCTGGTGTGCAAGGGTGCATGTGGGAGTGAAGTTGGGTGGGGGGTGTCCAGGGTCTGGGGGGGGGGGGTCTGTCCTGGGTGGGGGGGGATAGCAGTTGGGGGGTGTCCAGGGTCTGGGGGGGTATGTCCTGGGGGGTTTGGGGGGGTGTAGGACTGGCAGGGGAGAGGGGCGAACTAGTAGGGGGAGGGGGGGAAAGTAGCAGGGGGGAGGGGACTGGGCAGGGGCAGGGGGGGTGTTGTGGTTCGGTGTAGGCCTGAACAACAGCATTCACCCAGCCAGGTACCAAGTAGTGAACAACAGTTTTGTATAATTGCCATGCAACTGCTAACCAAGGAAAAGAACCAGTCTGGAAACTTTAATAATTACATAACAATCAAAACTATGGAATGATTCAGAGAAATATTCAATGAATTTAATTTTTAGGATCATGGTAATTTCAATTCATTCTATGTAATTAATGAACAATATATTTTATTCCCACTATTTGAGAAGAAAGGCAGGGGGACAAGCAGGGGGGTGGCAGGGGGGCTGGCTGGCAGGGGGGCAAGCAGGGGGTGGCAGGGGGGGGGGAACTAGCATGGGGCAGGGGGTGTCCAGTGGAAGGCGTCCAAGGGTGGCAGTGTCCAGTGGAAGGTGTCCAGGGGGGTCTAGGGGGTGTCCAGGGGGGTCTAGGGGGTGTCCAGGGGGTCTAGTGGGTGTCATAGGGCACAACAATGTGAGATTTTTACTTTTACATCACTTCACACCAAGATTTCACTTATTTGTAGTTTACTGTGATAGTTCTGTTTTATCTTGTTTCACCCCCTAATGTGTAACGTGAATATGTAGATCGGAAGTGGTAAGACTTTCACAATGTTGGGAGACATTGAGAGAGGCAGTAAAAGATACAATTGTACTAGAAAAATTCTGGTCACAGTGTGCTAGTTCTGTTTTCCTTTGCATCTCTTTTCCTTTGTCTCTAGTTTTGACCAAGGAAATTTTATGAGGAAAAGTAGCATGGTGGGGAGTTTATGATAGCCCCTATGTCACTACATAGTTCTTTTATTGTTATTTGGTTAAGTAGAGTTTTGGTTTTTATCTCCATGGAGTTCCAGGTCAGAACATGGAAATTTTTGAGGTTTCCATACACTTCATGGTTAAGGTGAATGGTTTGAGGAAAATAGTATGACCTCCCTTCGTGAGGATAATTTTAAGTTCATTTTGAATTGCACACAATTTTTTAGCATGAGTTGCGCATAGACAAGTCTAAAACATGTAGCCCCTTGGTAAAATAATGTAGGATCCTTGGGCCAGTGTAGGGGGGATGGGGAGGGGGGACATGTGCAGGTGGGATGGGGTAGCAGGGGGCTGGGGGGGGGGGCTGGTGTAGCTGGGGGATGGGGTTGGGGGCTGGTGCAGGTGGGCTGCGGGGGGGGGGGGGGACTGGTGCTGGTGGGATGGGGGTGGAAGGGGGCTGGGGGGGGGGGGCTGGTGCAGCTAGGGGTTGGGGTTGGGGTCTGGTGCAGGTGGGCTGTGGGGGGGGGGGGGGGGGTGGGCTGGGGGCTGGGGGTAGCAGGTGGCTGGGGGGGTGGTGGTGCAGATGGGCTGCGAGGGGGGGGGTGGTGTAGGTGGGCTGGGGGGTTGCAGGGGGTAGGGGGGACTGGCAGGGGGTGGCAGGGGGGACTAGCAGGGGGCTGGGGGGGGGGGGGGGGCAGGGGGGACTGGCAGGGGGTAGGGGGACAAGCAGGGGGGGCTGGCATGGGGGGGGTGGCAGGGGGCAGGGGGGATAAGCAGGGGAGTGGCAGGGGGACTAGAAGGGGGCAGGGGGGGCTGGCAGGGGGGTGGCAGGGGGGACTAACAAGGGGCAGGGGGGACTAGCAAGGGGCAAGGGGGGCTGGCAGGGGGACAAGCAGGGGGACAAGCAGGTGGGTGGCAAGGGGGGACTGGCAGGGGGGTGGTAGAGGGGGATTAGCAGGGGGTGTGGCAGGGGGCAGGGGGGACTGGTAGGGGGCAGGGGGACAAGCAGGGGGGGTGGCAGGGGGGGGGTGGCAGGGGGGGGGGTGGCAGGGGGCAGGGGGCAGGGGGACTGGCAGGGGGGTGTCTGCAAGGCAGTGGGGAGGAGGGCATGGGGGGGGGGGGGGTCTGCAAGGCATAGGGGAGGGCTGCAGGAGGTGTTCAGGGGGGTGTCTAGGGGGTGTCCAGGGGGTGTCCAGGGGGTGTCCAGGGGGGTGTCCAGGGGGTGTCCAGGGGGTGTCCAGGGGGGTGTCCAGGGGGTGTCAGGGGGGTGTCAGGGGGGTGTCCATGGGGGTTTCCAGGGGGGTGTCCAGTGGGGTGTCCCGGGGGTGTCCAGGGGGTTGGGGGGGGGGGTATTTTTTTATGTATGTGCACACCCTATAGCCACGGTTTTAAACCATGGCTATTGGTTTATTGCCACGATTTTTAACCGTGGCTATAGACCTAACTCCATGGTTTCCAACCGTGGCTATGAAGCCTGTCCGGCGTCTAATATAGCCACGATTGAAACCGTGGCATTAAGTATACAGCCACGGTTTGAACCATGGCTATAAACCTATAGCCACGGTTGAAACCGTGGCTTTAGGTATATAGCCACGGTTTGGAACCGTGGCTATAGGTCTAGGCCTGTAGCCACGCCAAACTTAGCCACGGTTCCTCAAACCGTGGCTATTACCTATAGCCACGGTTTGAGGGCCTATAGCCACAGTTTAGAACCGTGGCTATAGCCCGAATTTCCAGTAGTGTAAATGAAACAGTGATATGTTTTTCAAATAGCAATGGTGATTGATTTATTATGGGTTTTTTCTCAAAATGATTTGAGAAAAATTTAATTGCGTGTCATAGATGAATTAATTGGATGAATTATTTGTCTTGGAAGAGATAATGAAGAAATAAGAAAAGGTTATTCTTGGAATTTTAGTAGAGATATATAGTTAAGGAAAATTTAATATTTGATTATAATGGGAACAAACCCATATGTTGTAGTTAATGAGAATGAAATGGAGGATCA